>NJRP01000270.1:0-11107 GCA_003063835.1 Aphaenogaster floridana
TGAAACCAACAAATCAACATCGAGTGTTGACAAGACGATGCTGCAATGGTTGTCTCCTGAACGCATCCATTACTAGATTTTCCGCTGAATCTCGACGTTGATTTGTTGGTTCTAAAAGTAAGAGCCAATCACGTTCGATTGCTACTAAGCGGTTTGTTCTGCTGAATGCGCCCAATGCGGCCACTGTGCGCATATCACACATCACACACCACGTGCGCGCGCGCACATACGCACGACACACGTGTATAAACGGTCATTAATATATGAATATTCAGATATAAAGCGCGTGTTCCGAATATGTCCTCAATTGATGCAACTTCACGCGTTAAAGCATTTATAACAGCGAATATACATCCGTTTAGAATAAATTTGGCGCGACAGATCTTCTCTTATCATCTGTCGGCATGTCCTCCTGTGAAAACGTGACTTTAGGCGCGGGGCGATCGTCGCGCCGCTTCTGACGTATCTCAGTTCAGCGTGATCACGTCGACGGCCAGTGTGTACATATGCATCATCTGCCGCACGCGTATCTATGATTACTCAGGTTTACATACGCGCACCACTCCCGCTACTGCGTGTTCGCGATTTTTCTGAGATTCCCGACGTAGAACGGAACACGGAGCGTCGCCGGGATATCGACAAGTGCGCGTCGACGAGCGAGTGATGGGGGACGCAGCGATGAACGTCGCAGCGTCCGGTGGCGGCGGCGGCGGCGGCGGTGGCGGTGGCGGCGGCGGTGGAAGCGGCGGCGGTGGAAGCGGTGGCAGCGGCAGCGGTAGCGGCGGCAGCGGCAGCGGCAGCGGCGGTCAACGTATCGTTAAAGAAGGATGGCTCCAAAAACGCGGTACTGGATAATACTGCCATAATATTTACGTTTTGCGTAATGTTTACCGGAGCCCGACTGTCGTGCGCTCCTCCCTACGTGGTTGCGGCGCGAGCGTAACGTTACGCGCGGGATAGGTGTCACGAAAAACCGCGTGCCGCTGCCTGTCGTCGAACGTGCAATGCAACGCGGAAGAGAAAATGATACCGAACCTCGAATCCTATCGAGCGCCTTCCTTCCGCTCCCCACGAGGTCGTTTACGCGCGAATCGTTCCCGTTCCGATGAGAAAACGTGGATGGAAATCTGCACCCACGGTCGAGCCTCGTTTTCACGTCCGTGCAAAAAAACGGAGTCTCGTTTGCACATCTTTGTAGAAGTTAAAAGTTTGCACGTTTTCACATATAACTTTTGTAGTGCAGGTAGACAAAACACGGGGGCGGTGAAGCCTAGCGTCTTGGAAAAATAGTTTCCTTAGATCAGTATTACACCCTTTCAATAATTGCACTTGGTAGCAAAAATTTGTTCCTCTTATTTTGTATTAAATACATTAATTGGAAATTTTATGATGTCCTTGTAGGTAAGAATTTGAGATGTAATTTATTAAAGAGGAAAGTTCATTTGGAAACTTTTGGAGTTGAATTCTGCTTAATCAGATATTTACGTATATAGAATTAACATGTATAATTTATTTGTAGGAGAGCACATAAAAAACTGGAGATCAAGATATTTCGTCTTGAGAGACGATGGTACACTGGTTGGATTCAAGGCGAAGCCTGATCCACAGATGGCTGCGCAAACGTCTACTCAGCCATTAAATAACTTCACAGTGCGTGGGTGTCAAATAATGTCAGTGGACAGACCTAAACCGTATACATTTGTTATCAGAGGCCTCCAATGGACAACTGTAATCGAAAGGACGTTTCATGTGGAAACGGAGCAAGAAAGGGAAGACTGGGTAGCAGCAATCAGGTTCGACTTTTACAGCGATCCTTTTATTATTTTGGTTTTAGAGTGTTTCCAACCTTGGATGGTTATTAATTGCACAATTATATCTAGATTTTCTAAGAAAATCTTTTTTCCTCTTTTTCCCTGCTTTTAATCGAGTATTATAACTCTGAATCAGGTTCAGTTTCCGAAAAAACCTCTAAAAATTATGAAATTTTAATTCTCGTAAATATGTGGGATGAGAACCGGATTTGAACCCGCTATCCGCCGAACACGAGTCGGATCGCTGCTCGTACTGAGCCATGCGTCACCCCATTTAACAGCGATCTTTCAAACTCCTATATGTCAAATTCCTTGATATTCTATTGTGCAATGTGTTCATCTAACCTTCTTCCTCATATTTTCTTACAGATATGTAGCAGATAGGTTAGCAAATGAAGAAAATCAGCAGCAAGAACAACCACAAATGCAACAATCTTCTTCTTCGGAAGATGTTGATATGGAATCGTCAGTCGGTGCTAGGTCTGATTCTTGTAGTTCCTTAGGTGTTGTATCTACTGATATAGATGGTGGTAGTATTGATGAATTATCAGCAAAATTCAGCGTTCAAGGAACTTCAAGTAGTAAAAGTACCGGCAAAAAGAAAGTAGTAAGTTATTAAACGTTATATTTCTGATTATTTGGGTAGATTGTCTTATTTTTTCTGGAAAACGCATTACTTAATAATGTATCATTATGATGCAGGAATAGTTATAATACCATTCATTTCTATATATACATAACACAAAGTATATAAAATATACAAAAAGATATAAATAAGATTCTTAAATCAATTTTTACTGATTTACTCAAAAATAATTGTATTCATGAATTCTTTTGGTGTGTTTGTTTCAGACGCTTGAAAATTTTGAATTTTTAAAAGTTTTGGGGAAAGGAACGTTTGGGAAGGTAATTCTTTGTAGAGAAAAAGCGACAGGACATTTATATGCTATTAAAATTTTAAGAAAGGAGGTCATTATCCGTAAAGATGAAGTGGCACACACACTTACTGAAAACAGAGTATTACGTACTACTAATCATCCTTTTTTAATCGTATGTAAAATATCGCTTAATGTATATAATATTAAATATTTTTCTTGCAATTTCGTAATTTGAATTAAAGCTGTTTTTTTATTGAATTATGATATAGTAAACATATTCATAAATTTTCAGTCTTTGAAATATAGTTTTCAAACGGCGGATAGGCTGTGTTTTGTTATGGAATATGTAAATGGTGGTGAATTATTTTTCCATTTGAGTCGGTCACGAGTTTTTGGTGAAGATCGTACTCGATTTTATGGAGCAGAGATTATATCGGCCTTAGGTTACTTGCATTCGCAAGGCATTATATACCGTGATCTCAAATTGGAAAATCTCCTTTTGGACAAAGATGGGCATATTAAAATTGCTGACTTTGGTTTATGCAAAGAAGACATTACATATGGTTTGTATTATTTGCAAACTGAAAGGTAGATTAAAACTAATGAAATGTTGAATAAGTTTGAATGAAATTGATTGTATAACGTAGGGAGAACAACAAAGACGTTTTGCGGAACCCCAGAATATTTGGCACCAGAAGTACTTGAAGATAACGATTATGGACGAGCTGTAGATTGGTGGGGTGTGGGTGTAGTCATGTATGAAATGATGTGTGGTCGATTACCTTTTTATAACAAAGATCATGAAAAGCTATTTACGCTTATTTTATTGGAAGAAGTAAGATTTCCTAGGACGATTAGCAATGAAGCAAGAGATATGCTTGGTGGTAAGTTACAAATTTCAACGATTACAAATATTCTTTAATGAGAAAATTTATACTTATCCGTTATTTTTATAGGTTTATTAATAAAAGATCCAAGTAGAAGATTAGGCGGTGGACCTAATGACGCAAAGGACATCATGAATCATGCATTTTTCTCATGTATCAATTGGACAGATCTTGTCCAGAAGAAGATTCCTCCACCCTTTAAGCCGCAAGTGACTTCAGATATTGACACTCGATATTTTGATAGTGAATTTACCGGCGAAAGTGTTGAACTTACACCCCCGGATCAGGGCTGTTTAGGTAGTGGAGGGGGTTTAAATTCTATAGCAGAAGAACAAGAACATTTTCCCCAATTTTCATACCAGGAAAGTCATTCAGCAGCAACTTCTTCCATTGTTTCTATTAATCACTGACAGTGTCAAGTGTCTCGCTTAATTAATGTAACGAGATGTTCAATGCATGAAAAACCTCGAGCAAAAAAATTTAATTACAATATTTATCTGACGATTGTCTGCAAAGCTTAAAATTTTCCCAATAGGCAGATAAATCAAATTATCTTTCTTTATGATGCTTTTTTTATGCATCTTAAGAGATTGTCACATATCTCCAACGGCAAAAGAATTAGATTTATGCGTATAAGTGTGCGCGCGCATTATTACACCTATACATATAATTATTCATTAAAATTGTATATGGCAAAATGTATACTATAAGATTAGATCGAGATAGTACGATTAATATTTGCATATAGACTCGAAGGAAATGACAGGGATTAAATTACGTTCTTAATTGAATCGAGTTAACTAAAACTCCTTGAGACACGTATTGTGAATATTGAATAATTTTCTTGTCATCAAGGAATGTGCGGTAATCGTAAGTATAATCTTTCATTTAACAAAAGGTGCACTTGACACTTTCCAACTTCATTGTCACTGTTTATTATCTTATTTATGGAAGGGCAGTTCCTGATCTTTTTTTAATTCAATAGATGACTGTTACGGCAAATGCCAAAATAGAAAATTGCAACTGGCAAAGAGCCAACGAAAAAGAAAATGGTTTATCCATTGTGAAAGTAGAATGTGTAGTAAAATATCAGCTTTAATTGAATTATTGTATAAATTGGAGGTCACTTTTTTAGCCTTATGAATATTGTCATTATTATGACTGATAATAATTGGAGATGTGCGAGTATTCGAAAATTCTGCGCTGTATAGAATTCGGAGCACTTGGTCGAAACAAATGTTTGACTATTTTTGGAATTGCTTGGAAAAGGAAGTTGTTTAAATGAAGCTTGTGGCTTTTGTATTTTCTACCTATGTTACTTTCCGACTATCAAAATATATTAACTCAATAGTAGATGCATGCATTATGCGTATAGAAAATGATTAGAAATTAAATTCTCTATTATATTGTTGCAATTGGGTATTTTATCGTTGAATCATTAAAACTTAAGCAACAGACATTTGATTCCATAGTTATCCACATTTTATTCCATAGTGTTATCACTTTTGTATAAGATTCTTATGTAAGATTATAGCTTATTATTTTCACTGGATAAGACATTTGGAAAAATCTTTGGATTATAAAATTACATACAATTTAACATTCTAGATATCATACATTTGCAAGTAATTATATGTATATATATATACACACTACCGTTCCCGGATACATTCCCGGACATTCTTAAAAATAAAATAAAACACTGGCTAAGTACAATAATTTGATCTTTTAATAGTGAATAGTTTGGACTTTTAATAATTAAAGATCAAATTATTTTGCTAAAATAAAGAAACGATAATGTATATATAAATCATACCTCATATTTTTCAATGCCTGCAAAGAGTGAGACCAAGATGCTCCCCATTTACATACCCGAATTTTTCACACTCGAATTTGTGGTCATGTTTAGCATCAAATGAAAGATTTTGTTAGGCTGATTACAAATATGTCGGTGCTAAAGTGTACCTCCTTCCCGAGAAAATGGGCCCCAACGGTCAGCAGACGGCACCATTAATCCTTAAAAAATGTGACTCAAAGGATTTTCTTCGAGAACGGGAAGGAGAACGGGACACTTTGGCACCGACATATTTGTAATCAGCTTAATGAGATCTTTCATTTGATGCTAAATATGACCACAAATTCGAGCGTGAAAAATTGGGGAGCATGGTCTATGAGCATTTGGTCTCACTCTTTGTATTCTTTCAGATAATCTCGAAAGATTGTTTTTAAATAAGATCATTATGTAAAAATGTTTTTTTAATGAAAATAATGAAGCATATGAATTGTTCATCATTCGTGTCATCATAAAAGTGAAATCATTGCTAAATTTCAACGGTATCGACATAAAATGATTTCTGTATAATTATGATTAAAGTGCCTAGTAAACGATTATTGTTAGTTATATTCAAACGCAACTATGAAAATATAGAGTAATCATATAATCAGTCATTATTCTATTTTTACTTACCGGGGCTAAACACTTAATCTACATTATTTAGATAAACTCGCGTCTTGAGAACTTGTTAATATTTGAAGCTTATAAATATTTAGAAAACGTAAAAGTTTATAGGTAACTTAACAAATCGTAGGTTGAAAATATATTAGCCACAATTGTAAGGTGGTTTGAACATACGAGCTCGAATAAGTTCTATCCGAAATATAGTCGTAAAATACGTGATATGTGAAATTTCGAAAAACTCACACGTGTCTAATTTATAATGAATTTTAATTCGGAAAAACGTGTTTTCCTAAAAAACAGTCAAGGCTATTCGTTATATATATCTTTATGTATCATTAAATAGTGATTAATTATGAGAGTTAGATGGAAATATGAAATCTTATACACTAATACTATATATATATATACATATATACATATATTTATATATATATATACATATATTTATATGTATATATGTATATATATATATTATTAAAACTATATTATATATACTTATAATAATTATATATGCATATATTTATATTTTAACAATTAAAGGATTATATTATACGTTTTTTGCATTTACTAATTTTTTTACTCGCTCATACGTAAATATCACATTTTATTGTTCATGTTTACATTTCGACCGTAGTATATTCAGCTACGTAAAGTGTGTACCAAATTCGAATTACGATTATATAATTATACGTGTAATACACAGCCAAAGTAAAAGAAATCTTTTATTTACTATAATAGTATGGTTCGATAAATGTCTTTAATCTATATTTTGTTATTTTGGTTTATTTTGGTTGTAGTATATAACGCGAATTAAAATTAAATTTTTGTCATGTTAATTTATAGAAGAAATTTCTACATACTGTGGTAAAGGTTTCTCTTTCACAAGCCAAATTCTGTCTAAAACAGCACCATCTTTATCATCGGATACCTATTATTAAACAGAAACAGTTATTTTATGATTTGATTATAAGAAGTCACATTTCCGAGATTTGTTTTATCATATTTTTTAAATCATATTTATGCAATACCTGTTCTAGATATAAATGAGTTTTATTGAACACTTTCATTCTTGTGTATCCATAATCTGAGCTATGATATGCGGACCATGCCGGTAGGTCTGAAATAAATTGCTCTCGACCTTCTTTGCAACCAGCTGATCCAGTAACTATATGTACAGGTGCTTTGTAATTTGTATATGGTTCTTCGTAACTACCATTGTAGACCTGCGAGGGTAATTTCCATTATTAGCAAGTGAATATTTTCCATAAAATAAACTTGATAGACGACACTTACTTCAAAGTTATACATGGGCCACATCCTTTCGTAACTATGTTCATGCGCCCAGATCTCTAAATCAACTTTATGTTTGAAAAACAGATCTTCCAATCCGAACCAATTTAAAAATGGTAATCCAACTCTAACTAGACTTTGATGGTTGGTACAATCGTCAGCATTTTTATTGCTACAATACATTGGTCTATGTCCAAATGTTACTATCCATGGACGTCGAGCTCTGTAATCATAAATCCTCTGTCAATCATCATTATGTTATATTATGCTTTAATTGACAGCGTACCTCGCTTCAGGTTTATTAGCTTCTCGTAGATCTTTATCTAACCATTCATATTGTTTAATCATCTGTTTTATACCATAATTCATAAAATAATAAGCTTCAGTTTCTATAGCTACAAAATGTACAGGACCTATATTAAAGCTATACCATAAGCCTTCTGAATCACCTGGCATAGTAAATCGGGCCCTGGAAGATTATTAAAAAATAGAATTAAATCGTTTCATATATCACATAAAATATCGGTAGCAAGTTGCATATGATTAGGCAAAAGTATTCAAACACACCTATAATTGCTAAAATTGTATTTCTCTTCGTGGTTGCCGGGTACAGTCATGTATGGTATATAAGCGGCAATGGATTCGATTTGCTGCATAAACTCGTCTCCTACGCGTGCATCATCCGTGTTCATGTCATAAGCGAAATCACCAACATGAATGGCAGTATCATATAAACCACGCTCTGTCTCTTCTTGCAGCCGTGATAAACTCTGTGCATTCTCATTACCCATATCACCAAAGATAACTATTTGTGGTGACCAATCTGTAGAGTCCTCGGGCACGGTTCTCATATAAAATACGTTTGACCATCCATAACGGCTACCACAATGATATACTAATGACAAATAGCAAAATGATCAGTGCAATAACTTAAGGACAATTAGTAGCATAAAATACAAGAGATATATCTTACTGTATTTGCTGTTGGGCGTTAAATTCTTTAGCCACACTCTGTGGATATATTGTTTCTGTTTTTCTTTTCCACCATCAACGAAAAGAGACGAACTTCCTTCAGCTCGCAGAACAAACCCACCTATACCATACTCCACTATTGACTCTTCTGTATCATTTCTTGTGCTCCAAGTGACAACAATGTCGTGAATGTTATCTAAAAATTATATTCAGAACATATACTATATTAATTATCGCTCTTAACCATAAGCAAGTATAGAGTTGTCTACGAACACTTGTTTAGAAATACAATATTTATTTAGAATACATTTCATGTTGCATTGTTTTTGCATAATTTAAGACATATTATATTTACACACACGTTATTATAACAAAACTTACCACCGTAGGAAAGATGTACAGCTTCCGGCTGATAATGTATCACAGTAGCAAACGCAGCAGAAAAGAAAGATAAGATCACAAATGCGGTGTACGAAAGCATCTTGTCTGCAGACCAGAAACAACGTCAGGTGATACGTATTAACTGATCATCTGATATGACAGTGCAGGGACAGAACAAAGGAACTAATATGTTTGTAAATCAAACAGTTCCATATGACGTTGCTGAATGCATCTGTACCACTGTACCTGCTGATTCGCGTCCTATCCCGCTTAGTGTTACACAAAGGAACGACAACGGATGAGAAGGCAACCAAGACTCATATGACAAAAACAATGCATAATCGTACGTGTTATCTAAAAAACGCATGTCATTATCGAGCGCATTATCATCTCGACGCAGTAACGCTCGAAATGATTAACTCCCACCTCACTCGCTTCCGTCAGCGGCCAATTTGTCAATTCTGTCATTCTTGTAGCGCGAACGAGGCTGACCAATGGCGTACGCTTGCGCCAAATGCGCGCGACGATTGGCGGATCAGGGGCGTAGCCAGGATTTTATTTCGGGGGGATTTAAAAAAAAAATAAAATCACAGAACAACTCATAACTTTTTTTAATTAAATAAGAATAAGATAACAATATTCGTTCAGGACATTTTCTTTAGACCTTAAAGCATTTACCATTTCATTTCTCTCTCGGCTTTCAACCTTTTATTTTCATAATTTGGTTCCAAAATTTCAGGGAAGGATTTATCTCCCTAATTCCCCCCCTGACTAAGCCACTGACGCGGATGTTTTTACGTCTAATTCCACGTCTTTAGCACATTTAGCACTGTTCATTATTGTAATTGTGCTACATTAAACCTTCTATATTTAAAATAAAATAAGTCTATATATATATATATATATATATATATATATATAATTGGAGTAAATAATTGGAGAGAAAAGGAGGAAAGACGTAACACATAAAAAGTTTAATTATAAAAAACAAACCTTTTGCTTTTTGAAAAAATTCCACGCTCTTTGCAGTACTAACTACGGTGTGTTAATCAATCGTCTCTTTAGAGATATTAGCTATGTGTATACGTTCAGTTTTTTAAAATTTCAATATTGCTGAAAAAAAAAACGAATAACATTACAATATTTTTGATTATACTTTTATACTTTTATAAATTTAGGCTGCGTTCTCCAATATTCACTGCCAGTACTGAAAATCTATAGTTAACGTCACATATGCTCAGGGTTGGGAAAGTCACTTTATAAAAGTATTTAGTTACAGTTACAGTTCTTTCATTGAAAATGTAACTATAGTTACAGTTACAATTAGTTATCGATTCTGAAAAGTAACTCGTTACAGTTATAATTACTTAAAAAGTAACGAGTCGTTACTTTGCAGTTACTTATTCTTCCAATGAAAATAAAAATATCAAATCTACACTTATATAGTGATAAAAATTTATTGACATTTAATACAAAATCAATACTATAATGATGCTCGGCTCTCGGATATAAAATCAAAGATGTTGTCGGGGTAAACAATAAATTTTTTATTCAAAAAAACACTATACAAATCTAAAAACCGCAAACCCAGTGAGAAATGACTAATTGAAATTCATCGAATCGACATTGAATCGACGTCGAAATCATCGAAATTACATCAAATTTGATGTAATTTCGATGATTTCGACGTCGATTCGATGTCGATCGATGAATCATTTCTCACTGGGAACGTTTCGACTCCGATTTGAGTTCTCCTCAGTGCATACAATTAAAAGTGATAAATGAAATGGTAAATGAAATGAAATTCACGTCACCTTCACAAATGAGAAATATTTAGTATATGATTTAAAAGGAGAAAACCAAAAAAAATTTTTTTAGGTAAAATTCTATTACCTAAAAAAATTTTTTTTGGTTTTCTCCTTTCCATTCATAAGTTGTGTCGCATGTCGAGAGTAGTTGGGAGCATGTGCATTGGATTGTAAACCCAGTGAGTAAGTGACATCTCGATCGACGTCGAATCGACGTCGATTCTATGTCGATCGAGGTGTCATTTCTCACTGGGAAGTGTTGATAACGATGTTTATGCACAAGCGCAAGGCCACCCAATGCAATTGCCAAAAGTTTGAAATATATATAAAGTAACTATTAATGTAACTATTAAATTAGTTACTAGTTACCGAAAATATGTAACTGAGTTAAGGGGGTAGTACACTCTGGCGGCCGAAAATGAGGGTCATTTATTTGTGACAAAGTGGTAGGCCAATCAGGTTCATGGTGTATACGATATTGAAGTACATGTTTAGGTGCATTTACAGTATTTTTTATATGGAAAAATATTAACAAATGTAGAAGTTATGAGTCATCTCGCAGAGCCCTTTTTTTGAAACGGTGTACGCGATTCCGAACGTACTTTTATTCCGGCTGTCTTGG
>NJRP01000270.1:20066-36351 GCA_003063835.1 Aphaenogaster floridana
GTGTACGCGATTCCGAACGTACTTTTATTCCGGCTGTCTTGGCGTTTGGCTTACATCAATATAACAGCACAATGCTCAGGTTGACGTAGAGTTTTTTTGTTCCCGATGAACTATGTGTTAATAACAATAAAAAAACCGTTGGTTTTTTCGGCACAAAATAAACGTCTTTTTTTTAAAGTGCTATAACTTTCACAATTTTTAACTTTTTTATAATTTTCGCACGTCAACCTGTGAGGAATACATTTAAATTTAATACCCTTTTTGCGTTTTTCATTTCAGGCACGCCGTACAGGAGCTACTATGTACATCGTAGTCGAGCGCGCGCGCGGAGGGCTCTGCGAGATGACTCATAACTCCTACATTTGTTAATATTTTTCCATATAAAAAGTACTGTAAATGCACCTAAACATGTACTTCAATATCGTATACACCATGAACCTGATTGGCCTACCACTTTGTCACAAATAAATCCTGAAATTGACCCTCATTTTCGGCCGCCAGAGTGTACTATCCCCTTAAGTTACAGTTACAGATGGAGAAAAAGGAACGAAGTTAAGTTAGAGTTACCGAAAAACAGTAACTGTAACTGTAACTTCGTTACAAGTAACGAGTTACTTCCCAACCCTGCATATGCTATAGATTTTTAGTAGTGGCAGTGAATATCGGAACACACACATAGCCTACCTCAGTTGTACGGTGCTGAGTGGCACCGTATATGTGTACTAGACTGCAGGTAGTTACCGCGTTGCCGGATAACCAAGTTCAAATCCGACCGTCACTACACAGTGCCCACACAGCATGTAATATTGCAGTAACAGTGATATTACAATATTGCAGTAACTAATATTAGAATAAGAATGAAATATTACGAAAATATATTACTGAGATATTACATTGCGATATATCACAATGTAATATATATTTATATCATATTGCAGTGTGATATATGATTTTGACACCACCGCGCCGCCAGATGGACGCGGCACAGTTCTATTTCTCGTAAGTAAAAAACCACGGGATAGAATATAAAAGACACGTATCATTATGAGATTTTTCACTCATGTTCTAATGATATGACTCTTTGAAGGAGAGTCCTCAAAATTGGGCACCAAGAGTAAATATTATTTTGGAAGATAATTTTACACATTTATTTTATTCAATTTTGCAAATACACACCGTAATATTGCACAAATATCACTATATTATTATAGATATCTTACCGTAATATTACTGAAATATCGCAGAAAGATTTTAACGATGGATTTCTGCGGACATTTAATATTACGGCAATATTTATGTATAATGTTACTAATATATTGCCACGTAATATTACGCAATATTGTAATATTATTACTATATTGCTGCAATATTAAATTGCTGTGTAAGTGAGGTTTTTACGCGCGCTAGCATTGGTTCTTACATGGGAAAACGTCTTCCTGATTCAGCAGTGCATGGATCAATATATATACCGGATGACAAATTGCTGGCGTTATACGCCGATGTAAAGACGTATGACATTTTAATGCTCTTGCTGCGACTACGTCAGGTATGTTAACATATCTGATATAGTTGCAACAAGAGCATCCAAATTTCGTGCATTTTTACATCGGCATGTAACGCTATCAATTTGTTTTGTGCTTTTGTGAACTGACAAGGGAACCTCGCGAAGTGACAAATTCTGATTTTAACTTTTATAGATTTTATCTGATTTTACTTTTTATAGATTTAAATTGAATAAAATATAAATTAAAGAAAAAATCAAATCGCTTTTTTCAAACTTTAAAAATTCATTCCTGAAGAGATTAACAATTATTAGTTTTTTTCCCTACATTATATTTGGTGCCTTATTTATCTTCAAAAGGTATCACGGGTTAGCATTAAATTTTTAAATTTAATTTAAAAAATTCTTGATTTAAAAAATTATATTGTTTTCCTCTTGGATATATTATATTGATGAAATAGCACTGTAAGATATCTTCATGTCGAATTAATGCGAATAATCATCACGTTTAAAGAATTAATAATTTTATATATTTGTATTTTTTTTACAAATCAAATCGCCGTATTTAATTCAGCTAACAAACTCCATTGAACACATTTATCTTTGGCGATCTCTCGTTATGAATGTTATGATTATCGACACCTCACATCTGTCGGTAACGCAAGCTACAATTTTGAGTATGTACAAAAACTAAACTTTTTAGAATATGTCTACACACAATAAAACCTTTATATAACACGCAATTGTAATTAAAAAAAAAATGATTTATCAGGATTTGATTCCTTTCAGCAAAAACGTTTGTTGCGTTTATAAAAATATGAGAAAATACATATGAGAAAATGTATGTAAAAAATACTATCGTTGTAAACTGCGTCGCAGATTGGATTTATAGTCATCAGTTCCAAGGATCTAATCGCAGGCGCACACACCGGCGTAGAATCGTCACCTAATTGGGAATTAAATCAAAGCTGGGAACAAGTGATTCGTTCAATTTCCAAAATAGTTCTCGCCTCAGCAGTAAGGTTTATTTAACTAGAACGCGAGCTCTCAAGCTCGCCTCGTGATTGCCTGCGGGTTACTATTAATCCGTACTTGAAGTTAAACGTTACTCTCGATCGCAGACAATAGGGCGACGTTGATTCCGTGCGGCGATACCGCGATAATGCAATTACATAAGGCGGAAGCTGGGGAAAGTCAGAGAGAGGGGGGAGAGAGAGAGAGAGGGCGGGGGGAGGGAAGGAGAAAGAGGGAGAGAGAGAGAAACCAGAAAGGCAGTTACCGAACTAACATCCCCTATATTGATCTTACAGTCTTGCAGTTCTCTCCGTCTCGCCTTTGGTTTGCACGCGTTTCCCGTGCACGTGCAAACCCCGCAGGGACGTAAGAAAATCTCACGGTATCCTGAAAATAAACAAGCGTTAGTTAGAAAAATTATACGAAAATTGCTTTACCTCAAAGAATTCTTAAAAGATTTTTAAATTTTATTGGTATATATTTATATAGAAGTAATTCTGAGACATCTAACTTTGCCTTTAATAAAATTTCTTTCGGCTTCCGAAAGAAAATTAAAAAAAGCCAGAGAGAGTACTCGAATTATTAAGGTATTCTAAGTATAATATCCCCTACGGCACAAAATATTGCTAAAAGGTTGCAGGAATATTTCAATAGTGCGACATATTCCAAATATTGCACGAATATTGTAGAAATATTGTAATTTTAATATTTCACAGGAAATGTTGCAAGATATTATTGCAATATCATAATTCAATCACATACATTGTAATATTCTAGAAATATTATAATATATTTTGATTATGTATTCGGATATTCTAGGACTGCCGCTAGATGGTGTCGTTTCTCGAATGTAAAATTTATCGGGCTGTCTATATAACCGAAGCTCGGACATATATAATTCGTGCATGGTTAAATATATGATTGTGTCTTTGCACAAAAGAAATTAATAAGCATAATATTTAGAAATATTTAAGACATTATCTGAAAATTGCATTGACGTTTCAGAAAAATATATATACAATATTTTTAAAAATATTTTAGGTTTATTGCAGGAATATTGCAAAATATTGTTTAAATGCGGACATAGAAATGTTGTTACAAGATTTCAGAAATATTTTGTGAAATATTTCAATCTTACAAAATAATATTCCTGCAATGTTCTAGCAATGTTTCGTGCTGTACGGGATAAGACGCCTTTAAGAAATTATGATTCATAAGATATATGGAAGGCGCTTTATACATATATATGAAAATCTAAAAAAGTTGCGTGATCTCGCGATTATCTCTGAAAATGCAAGGCATATCCGTCTCTCTGAATGCGACATCCTCTTAATGCATATGTATGGACTTGAAGACAGTTCGGATTACCTAGACACCGGATTATCGCGCGATGCTCTCACCGTAAAGACTGTTTCGCAACTCTGCAAACTCCGATACCAATTTAGAAAAGTCTCGTGAACATTTAAAGAACTTGCTATGAGAATTATTTGCATTAATCTTTTCTCAATAAAAATAGAATTTATTTACTTCCATGAAGAATGTAGAAGTTTCGAAAAATATGTCTCGCGTTAAGAGATCATTAAAAATGGATACATATTTTTCTCAAGACTTGCAAAGATTGATTTATTTGATAACTGAATCTATACTATCTCTGTAAAATGAGAAAGCTTCTAGAAAAATATATTTTCTTGCCGGTTTCTCACGGAGTTAGAGTTAGAGGGGTGCAAACGTAATATAAGTTTTCTATTCTACTTTCGCGACGTAGCGAGGCGGCCCTCTGAGCATAGAACCCCCTTGTGTAAATATCTCTGAGATCCAATATTGTGTTCGGAGAAGATGATCTTATATTCGTGAATTTAATATAAGATATTTGAAATTCTAGTTATATGTCGTAATAAAGACTCGGTTAGAATTCTACGCTTATACCTCGCATCAGCCTTTTATCGCGTAATAAATGAAAAAGTCATGCTTATGAAAAGAGATGCAGGAGTAACGGGAATTTAATATCTCGACATTTGAGAATACTTGACGCAATGAGTAGCAGTGCTGCGAGTATCGTGAATATCGTATCGTTGCTTTTCTTAACATATGGTTTGATTTTCAAATCTCTGACGAAACTCATAATATCGAGAGTTGCGAGATATTCGGGTCTAAATCAATTTTATTTTTGCATTACGGATTATACTATATATATTTCTAGAATTGTCTAATATAACGTTTCGACATTTATCAAGAACAATTATATTGAATCTTCAAATTTCAATACGTACGTTTTCTGTTTCGTAAACATTTTGATGAAAATAACATTGAATCGTAGAACGAAAAGTAATTTTCATTTCATTTGAAACTTAAGATCCGGCGTGGCGTAATGGCTTTTCACATAATTTCCGTTGAAAAAAAGTCTATCAAAAAAAAAATATCATCAAGGAGTCTGCAGGTCTGCAGTCAACAGCAGTCGAGAGCAGTCGATAAAGTGCGTTTAGTTCTCTTGTAATTTTCGTACGATAGATATCGCCAGCGGCGGCTTTAGATGTAACAGCACCCTCGGTATCACCGCTCTCGAGATGCGCCCTCCGCCCTCGCGAGCCAAGGAAATCTTATTAATAATGGCGACAGAGAAAAATAGGACGCATAAATCGCGCCAGTTGAGAGTCGCAAAATTCCGAGGAATGATTCCCAAAGCTAATTTGCCATTGTCGCGACTGCGAGAAACGTACCAATGCGCGCATCCTGCGCCTTTCTCGGCGCACCCTGAATCGCCGCGCATCCCGATCATCCCTTAACAGGACCGGCAGCGCTGGTACGGTACGGCGTGAAGGTTGCGGCGTACGAGGGCTCGAAAGTCGAAGACCGGGGATTGCCGCCAACGGGACGACGCCGGCGCGGACTGCCGCCGCTGACGCCGCTCCGTGGCGAGGGTTGGAGGCGGCTCCGTAGAGGGTTGAAGGGTTGCTCCAGCGGCGAGAGAGAGCGATGTCGGCAGGGCTGCCGCCGCCGTCGGTCAACGCGCACGTATCACGGGGTTCACACCCATCTCGCGCTGCGGGCATCTCGCGCTATCCCCCAGGGTCGGCCTCGACGTCGTCCGCGAGGCGGATATCACCACCACCACCACCCCCACCTCGCTCGCTCTCTCAAGTCAGTCGGACTCGCGATTCGGCCGGGGGTTCGAGACGTTAAACCGCTCCCGAGGTGCACACACACACTGCGCGGCACCGATTAGGGTGGTGGTTTGCGCGCCGTCGTGACGGAGGAGGGTGAGAAATAGAGCACGGCACAGTTGCGTGTGTCTTAACCCGGGGACCTCCGTAACACGACGGAGAGAGAGAGAGAGAGAGAGAGAGAGGGAGAGAGAGGGAGAGAGAAAGAGTGCGTAAGTGCAGCGTTTCGTGCGGGAATCGTTCGAGGAGGATCGTAAGACCCGAACTGGAGACTCTCCGTTCGGAGAACCCGGGATTTTTCTCTCGACGGAAATCCTCGGCGAGAAGGGACGAGACTCGAGAGTGCTCGGATAGCCGAGAAGATTCAGGATTATTAAAGCGAGCGAGAGGAGTGCCGAAAGTCGCGGGGACACGTCGGTGGCGCGGTGATGTCGATCGCGGGATCCTTGCGGGAGCTCGGTGCACCAGGTTCGATCCTCGTCTTCGTGCGTCGTCGCCGCGCTACGTGGAGCGACACGAGGGACGTGCTGTCGCTCCCGCGAGCGTGATTTAACATCCCATCGGGGGAATTACACGAGAGAGCCGGAAGAGCCGTGAGGGCAGACCAATTTCGAGATTTCACGATCGCGGATCGATCCGATTCAAGCAAACGCGTGCACAGGAAACGCGTAAACATCGATAAGCCGCGCGCCGCGAGACGGAAAGAGAGAGAGAGAGAGACGAGGAGAGAGAGAGAGACGAGTGACAATTGCGTAAGGAAGCGTGAATCGCGCGCGATGATTTCGATCGTCGCCGGGGAATCCCGCGGGAAGTCCGGGACGTCGTGCACGATCCCCGCGCTACTGGCCAGATGCTCCGTAACGATCGTCGCCGACGTGCGACCGCACGAAGGGTGGTAGCGCGCACAGCAGGATCGGAGGAGCAGCAACAGCAGCAACAGCAACAGCAACAGCAGCAACAGCAACAGCAGCAACAGCAACAGCAGCAACAGCAACAGCAGCATCGGTGGCAGCAGCGGCGGCAGCAGCTGGTCGGAGCTAATACGCGCTTCCGGCACCGTGCACCGTCGCGCGGGGCCGATGCGGTGGATGCGGAACGACGACAACGGGACGATGGCCGGTGGTGCGTGCACGGAAGCGGCACACGAAACGTTAGTCGAAGCGGTGATCAATAATAAGACGCTCCGGCTCGCCGAGGGATTGTGAACCGGCGATCGCTACTCCTCACGCCGTGGCTCGCGAGGCACGTCGCCGTGAGGATGTAGGGGGGCCCGCGATAACGGGCCCCGTGGAGGCGCCGCTTCGTTTCCTCTCGCTCCCCGCGAGACGGACCGCGAGGACGATCTGACGATCTGTGACGGGCGAGCTATAGCGCGCGAATTCGAAAGGAAAGATAAAAGAGGGAGGGAGATATATACGAGAAACGGTAAAAAAGAGGTATAATACGTAATAATAAAATCGCGACACCGACGGAGTGTCGAACGTAAAGATAATTATGTGTTCCTTAGTCCATCTCTTAGGTGGCTCCGAGTTATCGAGCGTGTATCGTAGTTCTCGTCGTAGTAGCAATTTTCTTATACCACCCTCGTGTGGAGCATAGATGCCTTAGTGTCCGTTTAGCGGAGAGAGAGAGAGAGAGGAGAGTCTTGGATTCCCGATAAACGGCCGATCAACGATCTCGCGATACTAACCGTAAATGCGGCGAGCACGTCGGAAGGCGCGGTTAAATGCACGTCACGGTGTACGATAAAGAAAAGCCACCCGGAAACGGGCAAATAAAGGAGGAACGAACAGGCGGAAAGGGGCGGAGGAGGGAGAAGGAAAGAAGTGTGCTCCGTGTCGTGCGAAAAATATAATCGCTGTTAAGCCGGCCGCGAAGTAGGTCACGAGGTCGATATTAAAATGAAGTGAAGATGCAAGAGGAGACCGGGAAAAATGGCATGTGCTAACGACGTTAATAACGGCGGAGCGATTTTTTCGGGGCGTACCCGGCGTAGTGCGAAGTAATTAGTGATTTACCGTGCACGTTGCGCGCGCGCGTGCTCGCGCCATTCGCGCGGAGTGTCTCTCGCGCGAAGGTAATCTAATAGCGGACTACCCCCTACGTACGGAGAGGATAATTACTAGCGAAAATGGTCGATCTAGGAGGATACATTATTATACTGACGAACGACGACGGGAAGATCAAGCTGTACGGTACGTAGCGCGGTTATACGCCGGCACGTTTACGACGTACGCCGCGATTGTTCGCCAGATATATTCGACAGGCGCCGAATATTCCGCAAAACGCGTAAAACACCCCGATATCGGAATACTTGGAGGGTAAACAATGCGCGATCTGCCCATAGAACACATTTCCTGAATTAAATTTTCGAAGGCACACACGTGCTTTCGTTTTATGAACCGCGCGCGCTTAACGTTTATCTTTAATATAGATAAAAGGAACAATTCCTAGGCTCGGTAGATTAAAAGTCACGAAATGAAAGAGGGCTGATGAGCCGAGCAAGTTCGTCGTGCTGATATATATTTACATACGTTTATTTTTGCAATTTTAAAATAGTTTTTCAATTATATATGCGTTATAAATTATTATTACAGTAAGAAAATTATAAATAAATGTTCACTTTTTATTTAGCATGTATAACTGTTTTAAATAATATGTACATTAGGGTAGAGCGGGGTAAAAAGTAACAATTTGACTTTAGAACTTGATTGTGGAAGAACTATTATAGTAAAAAAAAAAAAAACGTTTTATACCCCAAGCTAACATATTCATTTTCACTTTATCGAAATTTTCACGGTATCTTGGCGAGCTACGGTTTTTCGGGCTCTATCGATAGGTTTCTTTATCTGTATGGCGTTTACGTTGCCTTGTCGAATATTTGTCGAATGAATCGCTCGCGATCGTCTCTTTAGGATATACGAGTATCCTCGATCGCTCGGGGATATGCGACAGCGCGTAGGAATCCAAATGAGAAGTGATAATTTTCTCGTTAGCGATCATCACATGCGCGTAGCTTACACGTCATGCACACGTCGCACGCTTTCGGAAGCGGGAAATGTGCGACGGACGGATTTCCGATTTACGCGACGTGTTACAGTAACGCACGACGATTTACATAGAGGACGTGTTTCGCGACGTGTTATTTATAGGCTGACCTTTATGTTTACTTATCGTAACGCGCGCTTTATCACTCTGAAGGAGACACTCGCTTATTTTATGTTTCACTCCTTCCTCCCTTGATTCTTGTTATTTTCCTCAGCAAATTCGAATCTTCCTTTTTCGGATATAATCTTTGCATAAAAAATATGTATAACATCGGCGGCATTTTAATACAATTTGTACGAGCGTTCCAATAATTTTTACATATTTTACGAATTTAAATTAGCCACGGTGTCTTAATTCTTCCGCTATCGATGTTCGAATTATAAGGCATTGATAAATCGATTGCCTCCATAATGTTCTGTGTTTTTTTAGTTTATCGAGAGAAAGGCTTTTCGCACTATTCTGCATTCTGTGCGATTTAGGAAAGAATGCACCAGTCGAGTTGCTTTTGCGATTCGTTTGCGCGTAATGCCCTTTAAATGGCTGTGCTCATTAGCAGATATCATTCCCGTTTACGAAGCAGATTATGCGTTACATCCACGAGCGTTAAGCAGGGTTTTTTGCAAGCTTCGATGTCTCGTTTCAATACGGATTATTGAATGCGATGTCGCGTTCGAAGGCGCGCAGTAATATTCATTT
This sequence comes from Aphaenogaster floridana, assembly GCA_003063835.1. Classification (NCBI taxonomy): domain Eukaryota; kingdom Metazoa; phylum Arthropoda; class Insecta; order Hymenoptera; family Formicidae; genus Aphaenogaster; species Aphaenogaster floridana. Next base: position 29,487 of record NJRP01000270.1, read on the forward strand.
AATACGACATGCGATCAACATTCACAACGCGTATCAGAGTTGTTCATTGAAAAAAAAATTTCTTTTTCTGTCTAACGTTAAGTGTTACAGCAAACGAATTTCACAAATTGTAGTAAGATATTTGCTCATGCAGGATCACCGGCGGACAATGTGGATACTCTGGAAGTGAGCGATGAAATTTTAGAAGTAAACGGTCGCACCTTGGAAAATGCAACTCATAACGAAGTCATTCAGTACATACATCAGGTAATTATATCAATATATTATGTTATTTCTATGTTTGGAGTCGCTCATTATATTTCACGATTTGTCACGCGAAAATGAAGACAATATAATTAATAAAAAGATATTTATAAAACAGAGAGATAGAAAATGTGTAATATATAACATATATACTATTTTATTTTTATACTTTCTTAATTATATATAATACAAATAGTTGTCTTTCCTTTGATTTAAGTGCATCAAATCTCGAACGATATGTCTGCGTCTCCGGAGAAGTGGAAACAAAATGGGTGAGTCAATTCTCTTCCATATCTTTTATATCTATATCTTCAATCGTAATCGAGTGGCATTATATATTTCGCGCCACACATTAAAAGTCAAAGAGAAACGACAGAAATAAGTGAAGCGTCGAAGAAATAGCAAAGATGACAACATTTTTCTCAAATCTTGGATTACAAACAACCCAGTAAACGTTAGATATTCCTGAAATATTCCGTTTGTATTCCAAAAGTTCCGTATATACCGGAATAGTAGAAAAATGTTCACAGAACGTTCAAATAATCGGACTAAATATTCAGACTATTTTATGAACACTACTTGTATGTGCAATAAGGAATATTCAGTGTACAGGATCTGATTGGCTGAGCATGTGCACGTGACAGGAATCAGTGCCGGTATTGTTGGTAACGGTTCGAGGATAGGCTGTTGAGTTTTAACCACAACCTATAGCGTTACACATCGTGCATTACATTCTTATATTCGAGTCAGTGTTGCATCATCCGAGATTGTATTTATCTTAATTATTTACGTTTCTTACGCAGTGTCAGGGTCGTGTCTCGTACAATTACGAAGGAGAAAAAGAATCTTAACTATAGGGCGAGACGGATGTCTCGTGCTATCTTTTGTACACGCATCCATTACGTGGCTATTACGCGTTACTTGTCTGTACGGCGGTCTATTATCTCTAATCTATTTTATATTGTCTCATATTTATATGTATCTTTGAATAAATGAACCATATTCATAAATGAGTACCATCTGAATAATTTATAAAATCGTTTTCTTAACATAATCTTTACATATCACTCTGAATATATGGTGAAATATACGTGGAATATCCTCCGAATGTTTTTCATGCATGTCCTGAGAACATTTCTGGAATATTCAAAATATGGATAAAAATGAAACATTTCGTGCTTATCTGAATATTCTTTATACATTCTGTTAATATTCCGGAATATTTTGGAATATTATTTGAATGTTAATTTTGGATCTTAGGAATATTTCATAAATATTCCAGGAATATTTCATAAATATTCCAGGAATATCTAGCGTTTACTGGGAAGTAACGAGTAATAATGTAGAAGATTAAATGAAAGAAAACGGGAGAAAGTAAGAAACTGGAACTGAAATGGACGTAGCTATACTTTTCACGTGAATTTACCTACGTTCTGGTTATTTCAAACGCCGCGCCGGCGAGACGTGTTATTCTTTGAACAGATGTTTTTAAAGCAAATGAGACGTTTCATCGCCAGCCAGCAGCGGATGGTACTGTTGCTTTATCACAACCGTGCCCGGGCAAACGCTCGTACGAATTTGAATACATTGTTCAAATACATTGGTCACGGTCGATTTCGTGTTGTCCCATACCGTGTTCTCGCCCTCGTTGAACAAACCCGTAGCGTTTCAAACACACCGTGAAACGTCACGCGCGACGACAGAGCTGACGGGGAGGACGAAAATAAGAATTTGATCGCAGACAAGCCTGCGAGACGGAGTCGCAATTGATATTGACACGTTCCTGCCGGACACAATTTTCCGACCAACGGTGCTCGGAGCGACAGTCCGGAGAATATTCTAAAATTCCGGAAAAGTCTCTTCGAGCGTGAGAATGTCGCATTCCTTTCTGTCAAAAATAGCGGACTCGCATGTCGGGAAAGTCCCGGGTGAAAGAATTATGAACGTAGACTCGCACGCTAGTGCGCTTTGAAATAATTATAATTATTTCGTTATTTTTTCTCGTTGTCGGCCGGTGCGTAGTACAGACGATAACGTGCAGACACTGATAATATAGTGATTCATTCCAGTATGAATGGCGCCCGCTATATTGCGCGCGCTGATAACAGGTTTATTGCAATCGATTTCAATATTGCATCCGTGAAGTGGACGCGAATTACAAGCCCTTTAATTCGTTTAATCACTTGAATCGTGTCTCCGTATCATTATTTTTGCCCGGTATTTATCGAAACCCGTAATATATTCCTATATGTTGATTATTCCGATAATCATCCAATTAAGCTGTTTCATTCTATTCTACGAACAGCATCGCGTTCGCTCAAATTCGCAACGCGGCGCGTGGTGTGGCCGTTTGATTCTCAAGTCGTTTACCTTTATGCAACCTCAGGTCATGCAACCTTCGGATTCACCGCGGGCTGAATTTGAGCACATTTCTTATAATGTTTTCGACTGGGTTTAAATCAATTCAAAATCAATTAAACCAGATATGTTATGAATTCGTGCTCGATCGAAAATATGTAAAAGAAGAAAACGTGTAAAAATGTGTGAAATATTAAGTTATTAATTGACCTACCGTAAAATAACTTTTGTATGATTATATTTTTAAGACATTTTTTAAAAAAGAGATTGAACTTCTTGAACGTTCAAATACGGTTACAATCAATTTGATGTAACCTGAAGATGAGTTTGATGAATCTAGTAACCTGAACTAGAGCATGTGATGTTATTAATCAATCTCGGAGCGATTAAAATCTACTGCTGTCGAAAACACTTAGGCGTTCATTTGGACACATTTGATGCTCTGAACAATAGAAAAACGTGGTCTAAGTAGAGACCCTTTAATAAGAATCACGAAATAAAGTCCAAAGTAGATCGCTGACGCCATTTTTCAGCAAAAACCGGAAATAGACATAGCACGGAATTTAATTTTTAAAACGTAGTGTTTCAAATAAACTTTTATGTGTTACATTACTTTTATAAAAGACTCCAATTTTGTACTACATTGACTTATTTTACTCCTACATACTCATTTTATTCTTCACTCAGGATCACGGGGAAAGACTTTCATAAGATTTCTTATGTCCCGATTTTGGACATTGTCTGGGAACTTTTCCTCGATGAATTTTTATTATTTGGTGTAGGACAACCATTTTCATTATTTGACACTTTAGTTGAAGTTATTTTAAAATACACACGGAAAAAACAATAAGGTTGCCACAACCACAATAATAGTAACATTTGGTACACCCACGTCCTGTGGTTGTCACATTCACATTGTTTTGTGTAGTGCATTTATATATGTTTGTCTCAACATTCACTATGTTTGTCTCAACATTCGTATGTTTGCTGTATCAAATGCATATAGTTGCCTTTACATCAATGTGAATGTGACAATCACAGGACGTGGCTGTACCAAATGTTACTATTATTGTGGTTGTGGCAACCTTATCGTTTTTTCCGTGCAGATACAACCGTGCTGGTATGACTGTAAACAATCGTATTATTGGTCTATCTACTAATTTGCTGAAAACGGTAGCACCAATCGAAAATTAGAGACGCTATTTACTGACTCTTATTAGAGGGTCTCTAGAGCTGCGGTTCTCTTGGTGCTATAAATGCTTTGAAGCATTTTTTGATTGGACAATCAATAGAATTCTTTTTTTATTGGTCAATTGAACGCTTCGAAGCAAGAGCGTCCGTAGGATTTTTCCAGGAGGGGGGGGGCATGATTCAAAATGTTACTTCCAGAATTAGAATACTTACATGTAATTTGAAATTTCTACACCTTTTATTGAAAATTATACACCTAATCCTATGGATTAAGGCAGAGATCAGCAAAGTTAGCACAACTTGCCCTTCCTTTATTCAAACGAAGAACAAATACTTAATTCTTTGCTAATTCCAAGGGTGGCAAATGCCCCCCTCTTGCTCCCCCCCCCTGTGGACGCCCATGCTTCGAAGCATTTGTAGCACCAAGTAGACCGCAGCCTATGGCCCGTATTCATCGGTTCTTATATTTAAGATCGTCTTAAATACAATCCTAAGATGTGTCGTAAACCAATCACAGAACCGTATTAGCGTCTTAAGACATTACTCAAGACGATTTTGAAATAAGGACGGACTATGAATACCGTCCTATGTCTGAGGAATCAGCGGGCAGCTCGATCCGCGGCGCGGCAAAATTCAAACGGCGCTCAGGGGGAATCGTCGGCCGATTCCGGGAAGGCTCGTGCGAGTCCGGCGTTCGCCAGGTAAACGCTCCAGGTGGCCGCGTACGGTATCGCGGGGAGGGAAAGGGGGGGGGCGAGGGGGCAGGAGTGGAGAACTCCGGAGGTAGGCAGGTAGACAGGCGGTCAGGCCAGCCGCTGCACATGGCGGACCAGGAGGTATAACCTTCGAATGGTATCCGCTGTCACGCTCCGCGCCGCGCGGCAGTACGGAGGAGCCGTTCGTCCGCGCGCCAAGCGGTTCCGTGCTGGTACCGCGATCGCGGATCTTTCCCGGCGGCGAACGCGACGACGACGTGCAGACTCCACCTTGGAGAACGCGCGACTTCTCATTTCTCGTTTATCGCCCGGACGAGTCGCGAACGGCGATCGCGCGAGTCGCGCGAGTGCCATATCGGGACGTGCATAGACGCGAAGACGTGCGGAAACGCGCGGTCGTGCTCACGCGTCCCGTTTCCGCGTCCGCGTTCCGCCGCGCGTTCTCCAGGTGGTCGCCGCGCCGCGCCGGGGCGGTCGAGCGCGGATGAGCCGCGGTACCGCGGATCGATCGCGGATCGCGAGCGACACGGCGCGCCGAGCGCGGGTCGAAGGTGAACGGTCCCGCGATCGTTGTGCGGAGAAGTGAATTCGCGTGTTATTAGATATTGGTGCTCTCTGTGGTGATCCGTCCGGTAGGGTGGTGTTGCACGAGCGACTTCAACGCGGTCCCAGGTTCTTCCAGGCCAGCGTGGAGACCCGTCTCGCTGCCTCTCGCTCCTTATCTCCGTTCATCTCTCTCTCTTTCTCTCTTTGTCTCTCATCGTCGTCATCGTCTCGGCGACCTGCCGATCTGCCGAAGGTAACCGCTCCTCTTCTCCTCGTCGCGCTCTTTTCGCTCCTTTCTCGCGGATCGCTTTAACCGATCCCGCGCGCCGATCTCGCGCGGTGCGACTCTTGCAGCAGTTTCGGGGCCGCGTTTTCTGGTATACCGCGGTATCGGTACCAGAACGTGCCAACGCTTCTCTCTCCGTGCCCGCCGCTGTCCTCCTTCCTTTCTCCCTTCCTCTTTCCGCCATTCGTCTCTCTTTCACCGTCTCTTGTGACATGTCGACTTCGCAATATCACGCGCGCCACTTATTTCCGATACACACCTCGTCGCGCCGCGGTTTTCAGCTCGCGTCCGCACTGTTTACGACCTGGTATCGCGGCTCGCAGCCGCTGACTTTTATTAAGTCTCTTTTACCGCTCCGTCACGTCGGCCGCCGATAATTTTTAGCGTACGTTCGATTAATCGCGCATAATCTTTCCTTTTCAATCCGTCGATTCATAAATAGGAAAAAATTTATTTATTGTTTATTTATTATTTATTCATATTTATTTATTATTTCTGCACTGTGTCGTTCCGCGAGTATTAACGAATTTTTAATTTGAGAAGTACCTTACTTGTGATCTGTGTTCAGAAAGTCAATTTTTATCTATTCGGATCATCCAATATTTTTTCCACGCTCCGTCATCGTCACTCTCGAGAAATCCCTCGCGAGAGCTCGTGGTAATTATTTAACTCCCTCACATCGCTCGTTTGTCTTTCTTTTTCTTCTCTGTCACAATTAAAAAGTCTGCATTAATACATTCAGCATGAATGTTTTAATCCTATATATATTTGCACATGAAGTCCAGATGTTCCATTAATAGTTTCTCTCTCGCATGTAACGTTTCTATTTCCACTCATTCTCCTATTCGCGCGTTACAAAATAGATTGTCTCTTATTGAGTTTTGTGCGAAACATTATTGAGTTTTACGAAACAACGAAATTACGAATATTCATTGGAATCGGGTATAATAGATTCTCCAGGATAATAGGCTATTGCGTTTTATACACGTTTTTGTATTAACAATCAATCGCATTCCTTACATTGAGATATAGCTATTTCGGTTCATTGTAGGTTATTTATACGGATAGCATCAGAAAAGTAAATCTTGCGAAATTATTGCCAGAGCTTTTTATAATAGGGGAACCCGGGGTATAACGGGAAAGCTAAGGTTTACACAAGTTTACAACGTATTAAAAATAAATAAATGAACTTTGTTTGGCACTAAAAAATATTCTTTGAAATACCCACTATAAGGAAAAAACAAGTTTTACTACAAGTTTTACTACAAAAGAATAGTTTAAAAGGATGAAATTATTGTTTTTCGAAAACGTGAGTTAACCTTAGTATGGATTTTATGCGGGGCATATTGGGATACCTTATGAAACTTGTTTATTTCTTAAATATTAATGTCTAAAATTTCTTAGAAATGATTTTTTACAACACGCAATATATGTAAAAATGTATTATTACACTTTCAATTAATAATAATTATTACACTTTTCTTATTATAGTATACCTACATTTTTCTCATTAAAATATAAATAA
>NJRP01000270.1:38151-53007 GCA_003063835.1 Aphaenogaster floridana
CCCTATTCCCTAATCATGTAACATACAACTTATTAATTAAATAAATATCAAGATATAAATAGATACATTAAGCGAGTGCTTCTCTGCTCAAAAATGTAAATTAAATAAATGATAAAAATGTATCTTTAATAATTAATGTTCTTTATGTTTTGTGGAATAAATACATAATTTTTTCTTAGATTCGATTCACACACATACATACACATTAAGAAAAGATTGGAACTGAGGAAAAAAATTTTTTTTAATATATAAAAAAGTTTTATTATTATCAATGTTATTACAATTTATGTTTATTATTACATATAATTATTATTATAATATGATATATAATAATTGTTATTATAACTTTATAATAATATTATTATTATAAACAACGTATGATAACTTGTAATACATTATATTAAATCATAGTTTGTTCAAAAAATGTCAGGAGAGTGACAGACGTATGTCTATAATAATTCATTGTTAGAGACGCGAAGGCTACACGCATCATCGGTCAACGTCATGTTGTTCCGTCGCTCCTGAATTTTGTCCATTCTCTTGAATCTACTGTCCGTTGCGTCACGTATGTATCTTTTTTCCTAATTATTTATAACACGCGAACTTGTTCATTAAAACTGATCCACGAGAAATATCTTCCGAACCATCTTTATTATACACATAAGCAACTGATAAAACATTCACAATCTCTTCTCTTTTCCCCGTACAGGTGTGTACATGCGCGCTTAGATTCGGGAGAGTTAGACAAATGAAAAAGGGAGTCTCTCTCTCTCTCTCTCTCTCTCTCTCTCTCTCTAGTGAACCGGCCCCGCGTGATATTCACGTCGAGCAACATCCGCACGGCCGTACATCCGCCTTCCGTGTGCGTACATGCGTACCGCGGAATAATGCGGAATGTGTTTTTTTTCCCCTTCCCGACGCGGGCTAACAATCGCGCTGCCCACGATGCGTGTCAAACGCGTATTGTCGTGGCATGGGCGTATTCGCGCGCGCTCCTGGATGTATGTACGTGCGCCGGCACGGCCGTCACGGAAACGAGGAAGCGCCGCGCCGCGCCGCGCGCCGCGCACCCGAACGCGTACGGACGTGACGAAGGAGAGTAGGAAAACGGGAGATGCGTGAAGCCGGTACGTAAGACGGGAGAGAGGCACGGGTTTTACGAGCGCGCGGCACGGGATGCAGTCGAGCGAGTGCGGAGCAGAAACCGGAGCGAGTATACGGGGTGTCCGGCGAACGGCGAGCGGAGAAACGGTTCGCGTTCCTCGAATTCGAGGCGGCTTCTCCGCCGGGTTCCGCGGGAGTTCGAGCCGAGTTTCGATCGAGATCTTGAGCCTGAAAAGGGATCGAGAGGGATCGAAGCGAAGGAGTGTTAAGCTTCAGTAATACAGAAGAAAAATGGACAGCATGATGTTTGGCTCAAGAAGAAGTTTTCACTTTGCGGCTCGATTACCGGGACGTTAGACGCTGGGAACGAACGCCGAGCGACGGTTCAAATGAAATTTTCGTCGAGGAGAATTGGAAAGCCAGATCTGGTAGATCGGATACCGTCCCGTTGTCTCTTTAGGGTCATGGCACTAAAAAAAACGTAATACGCAGTAATACTTAACCCTTCGTTGTCACACATAGTCAAATTGACCCGTCCTCCGACTCTTTTCCGGAAGTCTCTTTTTCAGAATTTACATCTTCATGAATTTTTTGGGACATGTTATTTGATTTATTACATTATTATTACACGGAAAAAACGATAAGGTTGCCACAACCACAATAATAGTAATATTTGGTACAGTCACGTCCTGTGGTTGTCCCATTCACATTGTTTTGTGTAGTGCATCTATATATGTTTGTCTCAACATTCACTATTAGCGAATTCGGTTGGACGCACTAGTGCGCACTGGTGAATATTAAAGCCATTGTACACTCATCTATTCTGAGTGTAAAAGTAAAATGCAAATATTTCGAATCATAAAATACTGCATATTTCATCAAACAGCACAATAAAGTGTATTACGCAGTTTTACCCGTTTTTATGTTAATATTAAACACACATCTTTATGTTAATTTGTGTACGATGGCTTTAATGTGCACCAGTGCGCACCGAGTGCGCCCAACCGAATTCGCTATATGTTTGCTGTACCAAATGCATATATAGTTGCCTTCACATCAATGTGAATGTGACAACCACAGGACGTGGCTGTACCAAATATTACTATTATTGTGGTTGTGGCAACCTTATCGTTCTTTCCGTGTAAGAAAACAGATTCTGCAATGTTTAAAATATCTTCCAGAATTTTTTTGTTTGAGTCGGATGGATAGTTTTGAGATGGCAGCCATTTTTCAAAATCGACTGGGTAAATGTGACAAACGCGAGGCCTCACAGAGGTGTGACAACGAAGGGTTAAACTTAAGCGAATCGACCAATCACAATCGAGACTTAAGAACGCCATCTTAAAACTCAAAACTTATGATTGGTCGATTCGGTTAAGTTTAAGTTTTACTGCGTACGTTTTTTTGTGTGCCATGGCCCTTACGCTTCTCATGCCGTGATACCCTGTATACGAGTGCCATGCCGGCGCGCTCGCGTGCGAGAACGCGATAGGTATGCGGCAGAAATCGAGAATGAGCGATCCGGGAGCGGATCGGCCGCCAACGTATAAATTAGGCGCGATCGCTTAAATCGTCCCGCGCACACTTTCCCCCGTGATGTGCGCTAAATTGTTTTCGTCCCAACCTGTTGAATTCCGACGGAATCGGGCGCACATGGTGGAAAAAAAGGGCTGCCGAATGCCGTAAAACTCTTTTTTGCACGATCAACTGATCGTCGTCGATCGGTATCACATTGGTATCCCGAAATCCGCGCTGTTTCGAGTCTCTCTGGAGCGGCAATCTTGTTGATGGACCTGTAGTAGATTTTCCGTCGAGTATACAGGGTGATTCATTTTAATCTTAACAGTCAAATATTGTTAAGGACATAGAGTTTATTTGCGCATAATCACATAATTTGTAAAAACCTATTGAAACAAACTCTTTTCACTATTCTAAGTGTTCGGACACCAGTAGATCCCGATTTTTGACCGCACAATAACGCATAATTGAGAACCTTTGGCAGCATAATGTCATTTTTTCGCATATTTTGCATAATATTGCCAAAACACCATATTTTCATCATAACATATCATAATTTCACGAGTTTAATCACAGTTGATTGATATACATTCTAATTTTGCGCCGTGAACCTACTGGCCCAACCAAAAGTTACTTAAAAGCCTAAAGAGTATTTTATATGATTGTAATAATACGCTATCACTCTCTAGTCCTTTTAAGCTATGTTTATGTGATTTATTATTGTTTTTCTATTTTAAGGTTTTATAAACTTTTTCAAGCTTATGTAAACATAGCATAACATTATTTTTTGTGTCAAGAGCAGACAAAAAAATTTTGAATCTAGTGAATTCTGGTCAACACCTCTGTACCTTTATTTTTCCAGTTAAGTTATTATTGCCTGTGTTGTATCTCAAGAGATACTTTTAGTTTATGTTTATGCTCTCCATTGATTAAATTTTATAACTCAAGTTACAAAACTGTTCCATGCATATTTGAATTCAAATTTTTTTAATTTCATAAACTGCCTCTATAGATGGATTATTGTATCTGTATTTTGATTTCTTATTTCCCTCGGGGTACTCATTAAACTCCATCTCTACTGCCAGACAGTGGTTTGTCCCAAAGCAATAATGGTATATTTAAAATACATACTAAGAAATAAGATCATACACACTAAAATTCAACTTATTTTAGACTACATAATTTTGCCTAATTTCAATAAAATTTCTTGCATAATCAAACATTTTTAAATACATAAACTCTATGTCCTTAAATATTGTAAAAGGAAACCATTTTATTAAAAAATGTTTCAAATAAAACTTACTCTGTTTCGAGGGGGACATCTTATGATGGACACATGTTTTTTCTAGGTGGAGGTGTCCCTGAGATTTTAAGGTGACCTTTGTTTTTTTAAATGGAATAATATGATTTTCTTTATATAATATAATTCCTCGAGTTATTTGGTATATAAAAGTATTTTTTAATAAAATGGCTTTCTTTTACAATATTTGACTATTAAGATTAAAATGAATCATCTTGTATAACCATTGACGAATATACTAAGTCATATAGTTGAAGAGGGATCTGAGAATGAGGAGGAGGAGCTAAAGCTTAATTAATATCGCTGAATTCTGCAAAAAGGAACATATTATTACGAAAAGCGTTGGAGAAATTCGGATTTGGACATCCGTGAAAATGCTGACTGCACGCGATCTTTTGCCATTTCCGTCATTGCTGTAACTCCTTAAGTGGGTCTTATGCCGGCATTCCGCGGCTCCTAGCATTCCCCCGCGCAGCGCAATGATGTAACGCGTTAAATAAGTGTCATGTAATCACTAATAGACGTTGCACCTAATCCTGCTTATTTGCCTTTGTGTTTGACATAATCAGCGATGATTACGTACTAAATATCAAATATATGAAAATTAATATTATCTTGTTGAATAATGACAGCAAACTTCGGAAAAAGGATATATTATTTTATACATACGTGCATCTGTTTAAAATCAACTTTCACTGTTTCTTTAACGTAATCTATCCGTCATTATTGCGACCGCAAGGTTGATTATAGGCTGAATCATATGCCATAATAAAATGGATGTTTAGATATACCTACGCATTAGTGCGTACCAACGTGATTAGGTCGCATACTCGATATATTGATCCACCTACAAACGCGCATAGTTTCTTGAGAATTTGGCGAACTGACAGTTGCGCATGCTGAAATCATCGGATTCGATACGTCTCGGAAAACAGTTACTTATCGCGCTCGTAAAAGTAAGCGGACCGTTAGCGATTGTTTCTCTATTACCTTCAATAATCTTGAATGATGCCTTTCGTTCCGATAATTTACCAGCCGTTTCGCGTAATCCACCGCGGAGAAACTAAACAAATGCTATTTCGCCTAATCGTTTTTTATTTAAATTTTATTTATTACAGTCGTTACACTGTACATCTTCTGAAAAGTTAAACCTTAAAATAGCAAATCTATATTAAAACGTGACCGTATATATACAGAAATGATTATCAAGAAAGCAACGAGGAAAAAGAAGATGAGTAATTCTTCCTACGTAGATGCAAATTTGTAAGGCACACAATTTTCCTAGAAATATTAGCAAGATACTCATTCCGTTTAATTTATCTATTTTCTACAATATCTGTTAAAAGGGATTGCAGTAATTAAAGAAGTGATATATAGACCTCGTATTTTAAACGCAAACGTAATTAAAACTTTGTCTGTCAGTTACTTTCAGAATACATAAAAGTGACATATATATTTATTACATTCTTAATTAAAATCATGTATTTAAAGAGGATTAAACATTCTAATTACATTGTAATCAAAATAATATTTTTTGATTATTATATGTAGAAAGTTAATTGTGCTATATATTCATAAAATAATCTAAATAAAATTTTGCGAAAATTTTGATGATTTTTTAAATAAAAGTACTGTAAGATTCTTGATTAATGCGTTTAACCATTGTATTAACAATTATCTGAGTCTTCTTCAAGGTTCTTGAATTATATTGTCAGAAATTTACAAATAATTTGGTAATGGCTTCGGGCGTATTGTATACAGAGTCACAATTTCATATTGCTTCATAGATCAAATGTCCAAACCTCGGCAGGCATGCTTCTCCGTTGCTTGGCTTTGTGTGTACATATGTATACTATATACATGACTGTGTAGTACAGCCTATACAGTTAGAAAACTGGTTTTCGCCTCCTCTTGCGTCAAGCCGTACTACTCATATGATCGAAACTATTCCGCGCATTGGTACAGTTGTTTCTTCTTGTACTATCTTTATAGATAGATATAAAGGTATCTCGTATCTACAAATATAGAATTCTTAGATATCGCTTCATAATTTATGAAAATGATCAGAGTCGTTTCCCCCGTCGTACTTTAGAGACGATTATTTCTAGTCGATAACGCGCGATTTCTAATAATCACTCGCGCGTGATAACAAAAAAAATTGAATTTTATGTGTCACCTATGCTCCCTTTATTTATTTTGATAATGTCAAGGTGAAACGCGAGATCGAGATATGTAACGTCAAAAACGAGACGAATTTCCTTTTCCTAGGTATAGTTGCATTTCAGGGCGAGATGCGCTAATTTTCACGCGATTGTTCGACAGGATAGAAAATACGATTACGGTTCGGAGCACGGTATTTTAGCATGGGATTGACCGGCTTTAATTATTCGCAAGTTAACCGCTGTCCAACTATCGAACTCGCGGCGCCTTTCGGAGAGCGGTCTGGCTTAGGTACTCGGGTAAAGCCTACTTAACGTAACATAGTTGATTGCCGCACTGTATACACGTACATACGACATATGCGCGAGCATCTAGTTACCGTTCCGACGAAGTAGATTTCTCCGGACCTCCGTTTGAGGAGACCACTCCAGACAACGTTGATATCATGGCAACGCATTGCTTGGCCCGAATTTACCGCGTCACCGAATTTGCGAACGTGTAATGCCTCTTCATCTACCTTAGCCCTATCTCCCGTTGCCTTCGACTCGCATTCGCCGCCTTCCATTGTGTGCCGCATTTAATGCTAAATGCGATTTGATTCTGAATTCCGTTTGCCATATTCATATACGAATGTCTTATTCATTGTAAACACGGAATGAGAATGAGGTGGCGATATATGCTGCGCTAAGCGGGGAATTACCGCTAACGAAGTGTTTGCACACCGTATATATCCCACCCCGTACATATCCCATAATTAACTTATGTTAATAAATTAATAGTGATATCATAATTACTATTATAATTACGTAGTACAATATTAAATTATAGATAATATTTGCGATAACTTTATGTGATTCATGTTCGATGTATAATAATACAAAGGCTATCAGAGGCTATTCAGAGTTATTTCATATTGTTTTTTTTGTTTTACCGGATTATTAAAAAATTATTAAAAAATTTTAATGATTAAATTACCGACCGGAGTATCAGCGAGCATTAGCTGAAAAATTAGGATTAATAAACATATATTTAAGTTAAATAATACCTATTTACAATTAACCATTAATTAGTGCTAATGCTTTACTTTGGCATACTGATATTCCCCAGCGGTTTATTCGTTCCAAGATAAACTTGTCAAAACCTTTCATGCTTATAGTCACGTGACGTTCATGCTTGTCACAGAGTGTCAGAATTGTTTTACAGTAAAACAGGAAAAACGGGGTGTGCTTTCAGACGAAAACACACTTTCTCCGAATTGCCGTGCCATATCCGAATACGTTTTGGAGCTAAGCCAGAAGATTTTGAAAAGGAACCAGAACGGGGACTGTTGCGAGTTTTCTTCGCTAGCTCGCTCCTCCTGTCGTTCGGTGAAGCACAAAAGGCTTTAAAGGCAATGAATGTATGCAGGTAGTGACACGGAAAGCTTCACCGAGACTTGGCCTAGAGCGTTTCAAGTGATATGCAATTGCGGCGCACACTACGTCAGCTATACACGTTCGAGAGACAATGAACGAAGTACGAAGTGCAGGATGCATGTATGCGATATATCGCGCATAACGCGTATGCAAATATTAAAAGCTGTCAAAGCGATTGGAAAATGATTTTTCCGAATGAATTTCGTGAGAGAAATTTAATTTCGTTCATTGGCTCGATCGAGATAGAAAATATTAATTATCTTTCGTGCCACAGAGACGATAATCGTGTTGTTCTAATAATATTTGAGGAATCAATTTGTCCGTTTTATCAACAGTTATATTTTTCAAACGCTCGAAACGCGAATATAAACGCGAAATGGAGGTCGAGTTCTCGCCCATGAAAGTTCCCAATAGCCGGAATAGAATGTCTTGAGGTCTCTTCAGAATGAAAACCGCCAGACGTACATTTAATCAGCCTCTTCGTTCGCACCAAAGCGGATTGCGAGGAAACCAGGTCGGGGTTCACATCAACTGGTAACAAAAAGAACGGAACGAGCCCCGGGAAGAAGTCTAACACGTATCTTAGGAATTTAAGAATGCCCTGACACTCTATCGATCTTCGCGTTTGTTCTTTTAGTTCTCCGCGAGAATTTCGGCGTGAAGGCTTTCGCAAATTCTTTAAACATTCTGTCTTTATATTCCCTGCCATGCCAAGTGCGTTGAACTGGCGCTCTCTGTCAATTTTTATCGTCTGTGCCAGCGCGTAGTTCCAAATATAAACTCCTTCGTGAATGCGTCCGTGCTATCCATTCTCAGTCGCCGGCTGCGGCGGAGAAGTTTATTTTCTAGTTTCGTGACACGTGCACGCGAATACCGTCCTCTTTCAGGGAAGCTTTCGGTAGCCACGACGCGAGCTTTTCATTCAGTGTTCGAACGGTGCCGATATCAGTTTCCGAATATCGTTAACGAGTTGGCCAATTAATTGCAGCCAGTGTAAACGATGAATTGACTAGATTGCTAATTACGACTTTTCGGAATGCCGTTGCATTAAACAGGAATGCAATATTGTGGTCGTTTCTTTCTTGCTTGCGTTAATAAAGGAGTAGAGTAATATTGCGAAATAAATTTAATGGGGTCTAGATAGAGTTACAAAAACAAAATTTCGCGCTCGGCGTAACGGCCAGTAAATTATGGCTTTTGAAATATTAAATTAGACACATGAGACATTATTTGCATTAAAACATAAGCACTTCTCGAGTTGTTTTACCTCCATATATATTTCATTCTTTCGTAGGATGTGTGTATTTATGATAGAGCTACGCGATCTTATAAATAGAATGTAATTAAAAATAGATTTAAATCAATGCGGTTCAATGTCAATTAAAAAGATAAGCGTATAGCTCGTTAGAAGTGTGGGAACAATTCTCAAGTTCAAACGTAAAAGTTTGCGCATCGTAAAAATTCTCGGTTCGGGTACAAGGTATGAGCATGTCGAAATTTTTTCGCAAGCTGATCTTTTGCGGTTGCTCGTCGCGTTCGGGTCTCGATAGCCGATCGATCGTCGTCGACGAATCGATTGTCGACGATCCACCACCGAAATTCGCCGAGTCCACGAATCACGAGGTGGAGCCCGAAGGCGTAGCCAGGCATTTTGATCTGTCCGCTATAAAATTCATCGACGATGAGGAAGCCGACGAAGATGCGGCCTGCACTAAGAACGGTAGCCGGCGATCGATCAGATTTTTCTTTTTTTATAGAAAAGTGGGTTGATACGCGGTAGGTCCGTAGTTATTCCCCGCTAAGGGACGATATAAATAACCGATAGGCAAAAAGTTACGAGGACAATGTGGACTTTGTGTATGCGCAAAGTTTTTCGCCGCGCGAACGCGGCGAATTCACGCTCGTCGCGTGTCACGCAGAGATGTTCCGCTGGAAATTTCGAAAGGAATGACGGTCAGGTTACCGGGCGCGGAATAAAAATTCCCGCAACGCGGTCTCCTCCCGCAAAAGTAAAAGGAGGAGTAAAAAGAAAGCACTGCCCGGGCGAGGGAGATATTAAATTGATGGGAAACACGGTGGCTCCTCTCGCGCGGAGTAAATGAGAAACGAAGGGAATTTGTCAGGCTCGCGGGAAAGTGAGACGGGGAGACGCTCGCTTCACTTATTTCTACTCTCCTCCGTTACACGGCCGCCGCTATATTTGACTATAGCCGCGGCCCGGTAATGGCTCCTTTGACGCGTGTTAAATGCGCGATAAATTTGCCTAATTAATTCTTCGTGAATTCCCGACAGAAGAGCTGGACGGGCCAAACGCTGGGCGGATACGAGACGCCTGGGTTATCGCCGTCGAAAGGTGAGATGGCTGAACGCGCGGACGCTCGGTAAAGTAAAAAAACGACGGGCGCATCTTGAGCGCGGCGTTATAGCGTACACGTTGTCTACGTGACACAATGTACACACACGCACGCGAGACGAGATCTGGTGCCCCGCTTCCAGTAAATACATTCCTGCCGGGGTGGAATCGTGTATCGATTAAACGTCACATAAAAGGCGGCGGTGTCCAGCGGGCGAACGTGTTTTTGATCGGACGCGAGGATGCGTCATCTAAATGTCACGAGAACCGCTCGAAAGCAGCGTGCGTCCCAATCACGAGCCGATAATGACAGCTCGTGATGAGATGTCGTGAAATCAGGGAGCTCGCTCTCCGATATCTTCTTTTTTATCATTGCCCGCTGTTCGTAATATCGATCCGGTCGGCGTTATCCCTCGCGGATGCGGCGATACTCATACAGCACAGAAATTGCAGCAACATTGCAGCAACATTTTGGCAATATTGCAATGTTGCTGCAATGTTGCTGCAATTTCTGTGCTGTATGGATACTAACATTAGCAGCGACGTTAATAAATACGACGGAATTAATTTTCTTAATTCGCACATCTACCCGCGCTACTTATTCCATTATCTTTTTCCTCTGGATGCAAAATCTGTTCCTATATTTGACCGAGGACGCGATTTATCTCGATCACCGGGAAGGCCGGACCCCCGTTCGATTGTGCGACTCATCTGAGAAAATTGCGTCGCCATTAGATCGCTTCCGATTACCTACTCACGAAAGTACATTTAATGAGAACGGATAATCACTTGTCGCCGTGGCGAATTAGATTTCACAAGAGATTTCAGTAGCAATTTGCAAACGCAGTCGTGTTCGCGCGCGTTTTGCCGAGAAAGGAGGAGAAGCGGCGAGTGGAAACGCTAGACTTTCGTGCGCGATAAGAATTGGCTCCTGTGACTCACACTCCGGTATCTCGTTCGACTTCTCAAGGATAAGAGAGGCGACAGGCACTTCTTTTCAGGCGGAACGTTTCCTCTGTTCGCAGGAGTGCGAGGGAGAGGCTGCAGAAATTGACGGCACTTAAGAAGATCCAGCCGCGCGACATCCAGGCCATCTTACATCAGCGGGTACGTAAGAACGAGACACGTAATTAGCCGAATTGCCTGTTAATATCGTGTTCGAAACGATTCGATGGCCCCGCCGAGATACGATCTCGCACACCTCTCTCTTACCGCGTCGAATGAAAGAAGTCACCTTTTTTTACACAGGTTGCGCCAGAGCCGGTTTTAGAACCACCGTCGCGTCCAATTTTTCGCGGTTCCGAGGGTTTTTTTTTAATCGATTTATTATTACACATGCTTGTTCTCTTTCTCTCTGTAAGAGAGAAAAATAAACGAAAAATTCGTAGTTTGTTCCGCCTGGCGTTTTAGATCGCGTTCGATTTTCTCTTATTTTTAGAAATCTCGACCGTTTTAATTATTTAACGAAATAATATATAACGCGCTTAAAAATTTCTCGGGCTTAAAATATTTAGCGCGCGACGCCTCGTACAGCCGCGAAATCAATTCGCGCCCGTGACCTTAATCCGCCGTTGACAGGAATCCGCACATCGCGATCCGCACATCGCGATCTGACGATTGCGCGCGAGTAACCATCGCACTCAGAGAAAAAAGTCGTATCAGCAACTAGAAATTTGTGGACAAATAGCGCCTCAACTATGTGCTATGAAGTTGCAGTAACAACAACAAATAAGTTATATGAACTAAGAAAACATAGTAATATTAACCATTTATAGTAAATCATTGGATAAACTATATATTTGTCTAAATATTTGTCTAAACTGGAAAAATGTTGTTGTCATATCTTACTTGTATGAAGTCTATATAAACTAATATATAACAAGTCTATATAACTGTGTAATTATAGTTGAGTCGCTATTTCACTATCAATTAATAGTTCACAAATGTAGTTAGCGTGACTATATTTTTATAGTATTCAGTACTATTTTAGTTCCTATTACTTCGTAAAACTAATTGCAACTACTTAAATTCCAGAGTTGCCAAATTATAGTTGCCAGAACTATTTCGTTTTCTCTCAGTGCGGAGATGCGCGTTAGGCCCTGCGCACAATGGAGGAGTATTAGATATTAGGAGTAGGAATTAAAATTTTAGAATCAGTTTCCTCAATGAATGTTGAACGTAACGCACAATGGATATTAATAAGATATAAGACATAAATGTGTTAAAATCAAGATAATATAAAAAAGCCAATATGAGCCAACGCCATTGTTGGGACAAAATAACTTATTTATTAAATTACAATTACAAATATACAAATGACGTAAACGTTTCGACTCTAATTTGAGTCCTCTTTAGTACGAAATTATAATAACGAATGAATATGTGAGAGAGATTCGCGTTATTTCCATCAAGTGAACTTAATAGGTAAGTGGAACAAGAAATAAATTTAAAAAAATAAAAATTAATGAATGATCCTCTCACATGATTCCTTACATGCCAATCTCGAACAGTGGAAGGGGAACTTACCCTATAAATATCTGCCACTATTATCAACCACATTCATTTCATCTTTAGTCGTGACACGGCATTTGCGTTCTTTCCACTCAGGCAATAGTTATAATGGTTCTTTTTTAAAAAGCATCTTTTTTTCTGTATCAACCTTTATTTGTCCAAATTACTTTACTTTTCCTTTCAATTAATTTTTAAATTTAAGCTTCAAAATTTTATAATTTTGCTAATTTACCTAATTCATTAATTTTTATTTTTTTAAATTTATTTCTTGTTCTACTTACCTATTAAGTTCACTTGATGGAAGTAACCCGAATCTCTCATTCATTCATTCGTTATTATAATTTCGTACTGAAGAGGACTCAAATTAGAGTCGAAACGTTTACGTCATATGTATATTTGTAATTGTAATTTAATAAATAAGTTATTTCGCCCCAACAACGGCTCACATTAGCTTTTTTTATATTATCTTGATTTTATATCCTTTCTGTCATCAACATTTATAAATGTGTTATATAAAACACAACATAACTTATTATTTATCTATAGTGTTCATTGAGGAAACTGATTCTAAAACTCTAATTCCTATTCCTAATATCTAATATTCCTCCATTGTGCGCAGGACTTAAGGGTGCGTTTATGTTGGAGCAGTGATAAATGATAAGAACGGTGATACTAGCGAAGCAGTGAGAATGAATACATTGATTTATATGTAAGTGTTTATATTGAAGCAGCGCGCAGAGCTACGTTTAGTAGTTAAGCAGCGATAATAGCGTCGAGAAGGACATTTGTATTTCTACGCTCTCATCGACTCTCTCGAAAATAGACCATGGACGTTGAAAAGTTAATTACTGAAATATTTGTGAGATCACCTTTATGGGATTGAAGAGAGAGAGAGATAAGAATAAGAGACAATATAATCAAAAGTTTCCATTGTCATTCGCATATATTCAAAAAATTTTTGTGAATACTTCTTCAAGTCATTGTATAAATGATGAAACTCCCCTTTATATCGTTTGGTATTAATAGGATGTGCAGAATATTGACGTTTTTTACGCAGACATTTTCCAACATATTATTTTGCAGCCTTTGAAGATAATAGTAATTCTTCTTCTGAATCATTCATTTGTGGAAACGGTTCAATTCAATTAACAGCTATGAACTGTAATATCATCACAGTTCTACTATAAACACATCAAAGAAACATAGATTTGATTAACTTTTATCGCTGCTCTTATAGCTTTTATCACTGCTCCAACATAAACGCACTCTAACCATCGGAGATGCGCGTTAAAAGGCATTGCGCGTCCTTCGCGGCCGTTTTCCGGCGATTCTTATCGCACGCTCGCCGCGCATGGAGCCGCGGGATTCCGCGCGATCCGACTCGCGCGAAGTCCGCGCGGCGAGGACGCGCGGCGCGGCGTGCAAATGAATCGATCGGTCGCGAGCGAGCGGAGTCGTCACGGAGGCTGCTTATGAAATGTGGAATGCTAAGTAAATGAGCGCGGAGTGAGAGGCGGACGGATGATTATGCGCGGCCTTGTTTACGAGAGTATGCCGAGCAAGAGTGTGCGCGCGTTTCTTATTGCACCGCGCAACGAGTCGCCTCGCGCCTTCGCGAGCGCCGTCCGAAACCCTCGGCCTCGGCCTCGACGCTTCGATTACGCAATAACGAGTTTCAGCGATCGCCGACGATCGCCCCCGCGATTTTAGCCGTTGTTGTCGCGGGGAAATTACGCGGAAAGAGTAATACGCGCGCCGCCGGTGAAAAAGACGAGGAATTCCTCGCCCCGAGCGTATTACCGCGCGGCGAGAGTAAAGCTGTCCGAGGGTGTCGATACCTCTCGCTGAGTTAGTAACCGTGCGACAAATATTGGTGCCGTCCGATCGACACTTCACTTGAAAGTATTGTACTTTTGAGCAGAGGACGGGAACCGATGCAATTCCGACGAGTTCAGTTCAGACCGCGACGCTGCGGACGCGCGAAAATTCCTTTATGCTCGTCCGACAGATTTATTTTCCATCTTAACATTTTCACATTTATTATAAATAGATATGAGCTTATATCTGTAAATTAAAAAGTCACGTCTAGAAGTTAAAGTTAAGTAAATGATTAAAGAGAATTAATTCTCTGGCCCGGTTTTTCATTTTCTGGTTAACTTGTAGTTTAGGCTTAACCTGATGATAATATAAATATTGTGTTTTTCTATCTATGGTTAATCACTAAACTGATGGTTTTATAGTGATACTATAAAACCATCAGTTTAGTGATTAACCATAGAAAAACACGATTTTGTACGGTTAACTTGTAGTTTAGGCTTAACCTGATGATAATATAAAAATCGTGTTTTTCTATCTATGGTCAATCACTAAACTGATGGTTTTATAGTGATACTATAAAACCATCAGTTTAGTGATTAACCATAGAAAAATACGATTTTTATATTATCATCAGGTTAATCCTAAACTACAAGTTAACCAGAAAATGAAAAATAGTA
>NJRP01000270.1:88261-176696 GCA_003063835.1 Aphaenogaster floridana
TAATTATTTAACTTTTCATTATAGTCACAAATATCATAAATTTTTCTCTCAGTGTAGAGTAAAATGAATAAATTAAACATGTTTTTAATTTAAAAGAAGTTTTATTATTAGGTATCTACCTTATTGTACCTATACCTACGTGCTACATTGTCATTGGTATTTTTAAAATATCAGTAAAATAACAAATAATTATGAAATATATCAAAGAACCAAATCAGCACAAAACTATTGGTTTTTATCAATAAATTGAAGTCATTAAATATGATGTGGTTAATTAAATCTAAAATGCAAAATGTTTAGAAATTTTCTTAAACCCCGGACATTCATAATTACCCCGGACACATTCGAAAAATCCCCCCGGACGTCCCCGAACGCCCTAAAAAAGAGGAGGATCCGGGGAAAAGAGGACGGATGGCAACCCTAGTCGCACCGTCATTTCTTCGGACACCGCCGCGTATAACTGCTTGTCACGTCGCGTCACCTGGCGCGTAATCGCATCTTCGCGCTTTGTGGGACGCGAGGAGCACTCCGCGCTGGAATTACCAGCAGATCAATGAGTTTTTAGGTCAAGGATCGGATATAGTTAGCCTATTCTATTATGGCGACGGGACGGGACGGGAAGGTGGAGGGGGAGGGGGTGGATTTCTCGCGAGACCGCGCGGCATTCGCGGCGGACCGCGGCGTTCCGTAACCGATTCCTCGCGGTTATCACGTTCGTCCGAGACGGCCCGAAAATTTCGCGCGTATCTCGTCGATTATTAGTCACCGGCCTCGTCTAGTCAGATACCGAGCGCGAGTACCTGAGTCCTATCCGGGCGACGTGTCTACCTGCCGCACGTTGTCGTCACGGCATTCGATTTCCGCGCTGGACCTGACGTCACGTCGTGATGTCTCGTGACGTCGTGGCGACGCTGAGACCGGTGGATGCGTCACGTTGAGGAAGATTGTATCGGGAACGTGGGGCCAGCACATCCTCGGTCGTTCGTGAAAAGACGTTGCGTGCGCGCGCGAGAGAGAAAGGGACGGTCTCGTCTCCTCTCCTTCTCTTTCTCGGCCGTCTCCTTTATTTGCCGCAAGTGACTCATTGAAGGGGTTGTCTATCGCGTGTGTAATCGAGCACATGTTAACTCCCGGGGGTGCCTCCCTCCTCCCCTCGTGCCGTATGCACGCGTATGTTCGCAGCTCGAAACCTCAGGTGCGGACACACACGCGCGGAGTTGACACACACATTTGGTATAAATAGATAATATGACGGTATACCTGAAACCGCGCCGAGTGCATTAGCGTAGGAAAGGAAAATTTTCGGTTTAAGGAGATTCTCGTGTTTGATGAAATATAAGCCTATAATGCATATATATGATACGAAAGTTAATTACATCAATAGTATCTAGAAAAAATTGCATTTACACACTTTTACTGTACCGTTTTTAAGATATTTGATTTTATATGTATCAGAGTGGAGTGATTTTTGAACCTCATGCCAGACATAGATTTTTGAAAAGAGCGTGAAAAATGATGAATTTGGGTTAAAAAAAAAAAATTAAATGAAAACGTACTCCTGTAAAAATCAGTGAAAATTGAAAAATTCGATATTTTTCGTTTTCTATTTTATTTCAATATCTGTTCGGTTAGTTTAGATTAGTTACAATTTTTTCTTAATTTCTTCTTAATTAACATTTAATTCTGATTTTAAATATTTAAAGATTACAATTAAATTTGAATGTTATAACAAAAAAAGGATTTAAGATTTAATAATATTAAGTTTTTGTGTAAGTGTCCTGATATACATACATGTCACTGGGACGTTTACCTTTAGTATTATGAGAAATATGAATAAATACGACATTTTCAGGCATTAGCAGCGCTAAAGCGAATTTTTCAATTTTCACCGATTTTTCTGGGGAGGAAGGTTTTATTTAAAATTTTTTTTTTTTAACCAAAATTCATCATTTTTCACGCTCTTTCCGAAAATCTATGTCTGACATGGCATCAAAATGGAATCAAACAAATCGCTCCACTCTAATATGTATAGAATTTTACATTACACAGTTGGAAAATTTGTGTTCAATTTAACACATTTCACGTGTCCCAAACGGTCCACCCATATTTTTGTGTTAATTTAACACAAGATGAATATGTTAGAAAGTAACACAAATATTATGTAAAAATTAACACAAAAATGTAACACTTTAACACAGTTTGGAAATAAATTGTGGAAGCATATTTCTTCAGTAAAATTAACATTTTATATGTTAATTTTATAATTATGATATGTTAAATTAACACGTACATTTTATTGATTTATCTTAGAATTTACGTTTTAAAAGTACACGGAAAAAATAATAAGGTTGTCACAACCACAATAATAGTAACATTTGGTACAGCCACGTCCTGTGGTTGTCACATTCACATTGATGTGAAGGCAATTATATGCATTTGGTACAGCAAACATAGTGAATGTTGAGACAAACATATATAGATGCACTACACAAAACAATGTGAATGTGACAACCACAGGACGTGGCTGTACCAAATGTTACTATTATTGTGGTTGTGGCAACCTTATCGTTTTTTCCGTGTACATTATTTTTATGTTATTTGTTCACTTACTCTCACAAATTGTGTTATTTTAGCACTATGAAATGTGGAATATCAATTTAACACAAAATAATCAAATAACATAATCACATTATGTTAAATTAACACTCGGATATGTTCAAAATTTAACACAAAAATTTTAACAAGGACCGGTTTTAATACAAGTACAAAATGTTTTTTACTGTGTACGTAATACGTATACATTAAGTATATGCAAAACCTAAAGCCGTAGATATTTTCTTTTAATTTAAGACATTTGTATATAAGATAGAAACTTAAAAATTGTTTATAATTAGAAAGTAAATATTTAAGTTTGTTGTTATGATAAAGTTACATCTAAATTTATCGTACAGTTTGAGAGAAATTTATATTAATAAGCAAAACACGTATGACATTTTACCTCAAATGAACTGAACAAGTTTAGCATTGCCTCTCTTTTTTACACGAGTCATATAAAGCGATGTAATAATTAAAAATATGATAAAATGATGAAAAATGTTAATTTATACATTTTAAATTCAGATTACATATAATTTTTTTAAGATATACCTAATAGTAAATAAATGTCATATTTATATTTCATTATCTGTTATTAGTACGTTGATCAAATGAACGTCTTATAACTTTTATTTTGTTTATGTAATAAATTGTAAGTCGACCTAACTGGCAAGAAATGGTATTCTATTAAATACGATGTATCAACCATACGGATTGTGGTCCTCTACGTGTAACAAATTTAATATTAATAAATGCTAAAGCATCTATTATATAATAGAATATAATACGTCGTATTTAATAGAATACCATCTCTTGCCAGTTAGGTCGACTTACAATTTATTACATATGTTTATTACTTACTGGCGATTTAGAAAAATTAAAGTTTATTATACACCTGACCTAGTAATGGTGCACACGAAAACGAATACGTTCTTCTTAAAATCATCGGTTATTGCGATAAATAATAAATAATATTAATAAATGCTAAAGCATCTATTATATAATAGAATATAATAGATGCTTTAGCATTTATTAATATTAAATTTGTTACACGTAGAGAACCACAATTCGTATGGTTGATACGTCGTATTTAATAGAATACCATCTCTTGCCAGTTAGATCGACTTACAATTTATTACATATGTCTATTACTTACTGGCGATTTAGAAAAATTAAATTTTATTTTGTTATTTAGAAAATATTTAATAACATAAAATTAATAATAATTATGTATAATGACATTAGTGAATTAAATATTGTTGATAATGTTTCTCTCTCTCTCTCTATATATATATATATATATATATATATTATTATTTTAATCGTTTTATCACAATTTTTTAAGAATAAACTGTTTATTAACTACGAAGTAACGTGAGAACCTCCTTAAAGCGGTGTCTACAATGAGATTTAAGTCGTAAGACTTAAGCATATCGACCAATCACAGTCGAGCATTCTAAAAGTAAAACCGCAATTTTGATTGTGATTGGTCGATTTCTTAAGTCTTGCGACTTAAAATCTCATTGTAGACACCGCTTAACTCGGCGAATCGGTTGATAGTTAGGAAAATCTAAAATGTTTCATGAATCTTCTGTAGAAACATACGACTCTTTTTTATCATAAAGTTACTGATGAAATATGTAGCAAAATTCCTGTACAATATTTTAGAAATAAAGCTTAGGATGGAGCCACGTTACGCCGATTAAGTCGACCGTAATTGCTAATTGTAAGTGCTTCTTCCCCCAATCTCTTCAAGCTTTCTTCCCTTCACAGATTTTCAGTTAATATTGAATTCACCTGTAACGTCTTTCGATTAATCCGAGCTGGGATAATTGTGGAAAGGAAGGATCGAATTTCCTCGCCCGGCTGGAAGTCAAATCATTTCTCTCGCATTTACTTAATAGGCAAGGCGGGAGTGTCCCGTTCCTCTAAATAGTGCCATCCCTCCGGGATTAAACGAGGCGATAAATCCGGACGTCGCGCATTTATGCATGAAACAATCGGGCTGAGTGGCTGCCGCTCCGAAATTCGTCCTCCCTCGTTCGCGGCCCGACCGACGCGTTATCGCGCGTATATACGCGCGCGGAATCGTGCCTTACGTACGGCGCACACGCACGCACGCACGCATGCACGCACGCACGTACGTATATGGCGCACGTGAACGTGGCGAGGCGACTCGTTCGAGATAAGCCCTCGATATCAAGCCCCCGACACCGATAAGCCAGCATTCCAGGCATCAGTTGTCGCGCACGGCGCCCGTTGTCACCGTGTCAACAATTTCGCGTCCGTCTATCCCGCGTTACGTATGTACGCGCGGCGGTTGCTTTTTACCCACGTGGTACACGTCCGACCCGTGCGTTATCGATAACTTTTTCAATTGATCTCCTCCGCCCGCATCCCGCCGCGCCAGCGAGCGCGGAATTGGCCATGGCGACGTGGATCGACCTGAACCGGGCGTGTGACCCGTGCAGGGCATGCTGGGCATGCCTCGCACCGCGGCTTGGAGTTTCCATTCTTTGCAGGTAAAACGTCGCGCGCGGCGACGAGAGAGGAATTCGCGTGCGATCGCGAATAATTAAACCTACGTCGCGCTCGGAGGCGGTGAAGGAAGAAATTCATCTCTCGCGGGAACAACGTCCCGCTTCGGTCGATCGATCGTGTCGATACGCGTCCATTTCACGTCGTAATATTGGAATTACGGTGGAACTCCGCGCTCTCGTATTTTCTAATTTTACCCCGCGTTTGATCGATACGCGTATCCGCGACGTATATCCGTTTTCGCGGCGCGTTTTTCGCGCTCGGCGCACGGCGGCACCGTGTTTTTCACGCGAAATGTGACTCATCCGATATCTCGCGAGAGATAGTCACGAGTATGGATTTTCATTAAAGTTCTGACGTAGAAACGCTTCGTCGGAGTTGGATGTTAAAGATCGACGACGGATATCCGAGCTGAGGTGTATTAATATCGCACACCCGCGCTCGTATCTCTCGACGATATCTCTCGTCGGCGGCACTGCGCCTTAACAGACCGCGATGTTTGCGAGCGCAATAAATTTTCGCGCATTAGTCGGTTTAATTAAAATGTCGCCCGTGAACGCGCGCGCCGGCTGCATTTTCATGGCGTCGCCGCGGTAACTGTATATCCGCTAATATCCCTTCGTAGATTAAGTGAGATTATTTAAAACGCCGCCGGGGGCGGGCATACACGAGCACGAGGCGGGCCATGCCGTTCTTCCCGTCCACTTCCGTTTCCTCGGCGACATTAATGTTATCGCGCTAGACGCCTAGGTCCGCCGCCGGACAAAGGCGAATTGTTTTATACCTGTGCCTCTTTTTTCGAACGTCAAGGAGACCCCGGTGATTGAAAGCGTCCCCTTGCCAAGCTCTTTGCGGCCGGTGAAAAATCTCGGATGACTCTGTACATTCCTTCCTAAATTCGTGCTTTTCGTGCGGCATCACGGATCTTCACTCTGCAGGACGGTCGGAGAAATCGGATATTAAACGGAACTGTTTGCGAAACAGAACGCTTTCTACAAAGCGGTCTAACATTACCTCGTACGTCCCTTTGATACATGCGCTGCACGCTAGTAAAATAAAACATTAATAACACAATGAGACATGAAGATGAAACTTTAAAGGGAATCGTCCAGAAGGAACTGTATTGTCTAATTGTACACGTACGAAAGTTGAAAGAAGCGAATAGTTATCATGAATCATCCTGCACTAGAGTCGATACACTGGTTCCTTGGATCGGCCAACCGTAAAGCCATCAAAGGATACTTCGCTGCAATATCGCGAATTAAAGCTCAGTCTGTGTCGACGACCGTCAGAAGATTAAAGTACATCGAATAATCCATATACGGCGATTATACCTCGGTCGATTTTCATTTATGCGGCAAAATTATGTTAAGGTCCTTCAGCGACTCCAAATGCGCAATACGAGGGATAAATGGGTGATGAGGGATAAATTAGCCACGTGGATCGTCCATTAGGTCTTCGTGGAGGACGCTAATGGTCTCCGAGTATACGGTTCGAATTCATCGGGACGGCCGTATCGGAAATTTCGGCGCCTGTTTCTTCCTCCGCCGTGCAGGACCACCTACGAGCGTAAACGAGCGACCGTCACCGACTCTGCTACGCCTACCATTACCGAGAACTTCGGGTCCCGGCGACAGAGCCACTTGAGACGAGAAGATATTACGGATTAGAGGACTTCGTAGCCACGCGAGACTTCTAGACGACGAATCCTCGACGCGAATCTGGTTTCACTCGAGGAACTCGCGGCAAGGGGATGGGAGCGGAACCATTGTCCCTCGATGGCGATACTCGGACGCCCATAAAATACCCGGTCGGATCTCGTAACTCGAGTTTTCGGTGATCGCGCACACATGTTGCCGGTGGGGTATGTGGGGCGCGCCCCGAAATTTTCGAAGCGGCCCAGAAGCGCGGTGTAGAGTTCGCCTCTCGGGAACGCCGACAAAGCGACCGTGAGCGCTTTTGCCGGGACTACTCTCTTCTCGGCTTCGAAAATCGACACGCCGTGACTGTAAAACGACGACGGGTCGCGTAAACGCGGTTTGTAAAAGTGAGTCACGTCGCCCATTATAAAGAGCGTATACCCAGCTACTCCAAGGTAAAAGTCAATTCGGTATTGCGCGCTGCACGTTCACGGGTTCGACGATCGAAATCGGGAGATCGGTAGGCAAACAGATATCGATAGGCGAGTTAATCTCCCGGACACGACGAATATGCTCCTGACGGTCAACACTGTCTGACAATGTCTATAGGTCGATCGATATAGTTAAACCACACATTGACCGAGCCACCGTTTCGATGTCGATCAAAAAGGAAATATTTGGTCTAAAAGAGATTTTATTTAAGCTTAATTCGAAAGTCTGCAATCTTAATGTAAGTCGACTTCTAATGCGCGTCGGAGAAAACGATCGGATTCAGAGAGTTTGGACGTTATTTTTTGCGAACGTAACTATCAATAATTTCACGTTACATTAGCAATGACATTTTTAGATACGTTTACAATCGTGTGCAGTGGCAAATTATTAACAATTTTAGATTACGCAGCACAATAGAAAACTTGCTGAAATTTACTGCACGGAGAATGCAAACTGCATACTTTTTGTTAACGGATAAGTCTGTTATTAAGAGCTGACTGAACTACAGGTAGATTCTTTGCCACATGATGTCTTCCGAGAAAGCACAATGGGACTATTCAGAATGGACCCAGAGAATAGCAGTATGCTTGGGCTACACCACATCGAATTCAATCATCTCTCCTTCTCTCTCTTTTTCCTCTTCGTGGGCTACACTCTTTTGTCTTATGCAAACCACATTGCAACCGGCATGCAACGTACGCTTTCTGGCTTCGAAAAGATTGGAGTGAGGCCAAGAAAGAGCGTACAAAAAGGAAAATGAGTGCGACAATGTGACTGAAGCGCGAAAGAAAAGGAACTCTATCATTAATTCTGACACAGATAGTGGTAAAACAACCTGAACGAAAGGAGATAATAGTACGACCTACTCAGTTACTCGTTCGATAAACGAATGTCCGAGCGATGAGGAAAGATGCCTTTTACCTCGTCATCTTCTTGTTTCTTCCTGGGAGATATTACAGCTATTCTCGAATCCCTATGAATAAATGAGTAACATTTTATACTTGCGAATCAAGATATCTCATTTTAAGGAAACGAGATAGTGAGAACTTTAACATTTCCGCATATTTTGGTACACGTCCTAGATCTGCCAAGTCACTTTTTATCCACGGATGCTTTAACCGATTTGGAACCGCGTTTTAAAAACATGAAAATCAATACTTTTAGACGATTAAAAATGTATTTTTGAGGCATTAACTTTAAAAGTGTAAATAGCGATGCAATGATTCTTCAATGAATTCTTTTAAGTGGACTTAACTTTAACAAATTTGTTATTTAAAGATTATGTGTGTGTAACGATATATTTAATATAAAAATAGAAAAGTAATAAATGTGACGCTTTTCTTCGATATTTTTGTTAAATAGAAATTCGATTCCAAATTAGTTGAAGGATTTATATATATGTAGAAGGCAGAGAGAGAGTGTGCTAGAGATATGGGACATCCTCTTTATTAATGCCACGCTGGCGATTAATCAATCAAATGATCGCCGAATCATTGACCCGCATGTGGCAGATACTGCTGGACGATGATTATGCTGTTTACACGACGTAATCTGTTCCCTCGTCCCGAAATTATTGAATTTCTTGGAGAAATTGGCAAAAGAATTATGTAATTCAATCTAGCATGTGTCAACGAATGTAATTGATCGTCTTCGCGCGCTTTGTCCCGCAAATTACTCTTGAAACGACACTCGGATGTGGCTCGGATCAGTAAATACATGCAGGTGGACATAATGGGGACTTTAAGCACAATCGATAAATATTTCCGCGGTCGAAGTTAATCCAAATGCACGTTCGGCATTACGGAACAATTCGAATAATGAGAGTTGCGCAATGATCGAGGGAGGTGTGCAGGGGGGTAGAAGGGCGGATACGCGCATTCTGTTTCATTTGACGCGACATATATTCACGATCGGACAAAGCCATCCATCCCCTCCCCCCACTCCGCTACGGACAATAAAATTGCAGACAAAAATCTGCACACAATATCAAGGTGTCTCACGATGCCACTCAGCATCCTGTATCCGATGGTCGAGTGCCTCATCCATTTGCGGCCTCGATCACAAGTGCGGCACTTAACGCGTATCCACGCCGATCCTGTTGAAATGTTATATTTAACGTATATCGATCTGTTACGTGTCAAAAGTGAGAATGTCAGAATTTCATTCAGACAAGAGTTTAATATATTCGAGTAAAGTTAAACTTGACAATTATATTACAATAAAATACGATTCGCAACAATTTTGATGGATCGTTCTTAAGAGGACGAAGATCCGAAAATTACTTGATCCGGGATCGATTTTCAATCAGATTTAACTATTTAAAAGCGCACCTTTGCGCCTTGTAGGAACATCGACGTTGCTGAAAGTCATCGGGTTCGCCATTATTCCGATCTCTCGCTGCTACTCGCGACGCCATCGTGCCTTTTTCTCGCGCGGGAGACGCCTCGGGCGTGGAACGTTCAGGAAGCAAGGTCGGATTGATAATCGTGAGAAAGATGAAAACGATCGTCGGATCAGCTGAGAGTCGAAATACCACGCGAATGAGTAGACGGTCGCGGTGAACGCGCCTGTGTACGCGCCACCGCGCGATACGTCCGTAAGAATGCGTGCATGCGTGCGTGTGCGTTCACGGGCACTTTTACTCCGCGCGTGTGAGTTCGCGCGAAGTGGTGGCGGAGGGAGTGATGGGGGAAGAGGAGGAGGAACGAGGAGGGAAGAACGAGAGACTTCAATGCTGGGACCATGTGATCGCCATGGCAATAAAGAGTGGTCTTGGGATCTTAGATTGAGCGAACACACATCGGATGGGAGAGAAGAGGAAGGAAGTGGGAAAGAGAAGGATAAAGAGACTTGAGGTCCAAATTCGTCCGGACGAAAGACAGCCGAGGATGACGCTTTACTGAGACGGACAGAGATCCAGAGACAGGAATGCAGGCCGAGTCGGATGGAGAAGGAGGGATAGAACGGTGACGAGAGGAACGGAGTAAGAGAAGGACAAGAGCCGAAAATGGGAAAGGAACGAAGCGTGCTGCGAAAGAAAGATAGAAGATTATGGAGGGGGGTCGGAGGAAGCGAGAAGGGAGATCCGAATGCTACGAGGTAGAAGGAGACATTCATGGTTGAACTGGTGAACAGTTGGAAGGGGGAGAAGAAAAGTGGATAGAGTGGGAGCGAGGTAAGGCAGGAACGCGCAGCTGGAAGGTAAGCGTTGGGGAGGTGGTTAGAGGAGAAGAAGGGGGTACACTGGAGAAGGAGAGAGATGCGACAGTATGTACATGTACGAGAGAAGGAGAAAGAGAGAAGACAGAGGGGGATAGAAGGGGGAGAGAGCTGAACAGGTAGAAGAGAGAGAAAGAGAGAGATGGAAAGGGATAGATAGACAGAGAGGAAAAACGAGAAGGGGGCACCGGCTGGCTTGGCTCTCTCGGGGTAAAGCGAAGCCAACAAACTCACGTCAGTTCGAAGCCGGAGGGACGCCCGTCCTCCTCGTGCGTACTCCGTTTATTCCGCCACGTCCACAACACGTCCTCCCCCTCCCCCCGCCAAGAACCGTGAACATCCACGGGTCCCCCCCCCCGTCCCAACCCTGAGGACGCGCGGGAGGAGGTGCTACCGACAGTTTTGCGACGTTGAAGGTCGAGGAAAACGCGATTAAACAACTCCTCCTCGGAGCGGATTCTAGCGGATTGTCGCGTGTGACCGATGCGGACCCGCGGGACCACGATCGGCTGTTATCGCTAACGGTTGCTCGAGCTATCGGGCCGCGATTGTCGCGTCGGGGTTGGAGCAGTGCGTCTCGAGCGGGGCGTGAACCGGGCGCAATTAAGGCGGTTAACGGAGTCGGGAATATCTGTCCGCCGGCGCGGCGGGCCAAAACCGGTACGAGCGTTCTCCATGCGATATAGTGCGCGCCGCCGCACCGCCGCCGTACCGCCGCCGCCGCCGCTGTAACCGCCGTCGTCGCGACTCCTCCCTCGTCGCATACAGCCTTCGGAAGGTGCATACACCTCCTCCGTTGAGCTTGCCGGTCGCAGCTCCGTTGCGGCGTCGTCGTCCGTGCATCCACGCCGAGCGTCCGTCGCGTGACCGTATACGCGCGCGGCCACTGAGCGTATAACCCGTGTATCGGTGTTTGTGTGTATGTGTATTCTCTTTCTCTTTCTTCCTCTCTGTGCTCTCAGTGTGCGTGTGTACAGGTGGAATGTGCCACTGTGCGCGCGGCACACGGATGTACGCTGACGCGTAAAGCCAGCGAGGGGCGAGATAAGGTTGAGCCGTGCGAGGTGTAAAGTGATCCACGGAGAGGAAAGAGGACGTGCGGGGGGAAAACTCCGGGAAGAGTCGGTGTATGTGACGTGATATACGGAGGGACGTATGAATCTCGTAGATAGTTATAATTGAAGCGTGAAGGTTTCTAGTGAATGGAGAACCGAAGAATTCGATCGAAAGAATAAGAATCTCACAATAAGATTTCAATAAGAACTTCACAAAAATTCGAAGGTCGAGGAAATCGTAAGGGACAAGGTACTCGACTCGGCAGACTCGCGTAGGCGTATAGGATCGGCGTGGGAACAAGCACGAGGACGTTTCATTGTCGGAATGCTTAAGCATCAGGAATAAGAAAAGATGAAAGAAAGTTAGTGAAAAAGAAAGGAACGCAAGAATACACGGCACGGAGAACTCGCTCGCCGCAAAGAGATGGGCGTAAATATTTAATGAAATTGCGATTGGCGAGATATGAAGCAACGGGGTGTGGTAAGAGGAAGCAGGAGATCGTGTGCGGAATGTAGAAGCGTTCCACGAAGGTCGGATCAAGACTAGAACACTCGCCAAGACTCTACAGGCGAGCTGAGATTAAATAAAAGGAAAACGTCCGAAAGATACCCAGGAAGAAGCTAAACGAAAAAAAGATATTAAAAACGGACTGGTATTAAAACATATCAGCGGAAATATATATATATAAAACATATCGTAGAAAACGGAAAACGGAGTCTAAATCTAACAGCACGGTCAGTTGCGAAAGATATCTGGAGAGGATGAAGAGTGTTTAGTGTCGAGTTACGGGGTTCGTAAGAAAAGATCGGCGACGGTCCGAAGAATCGGGAAAACCGGAAGGTCTCGGCGCTGCGGGGAGCGCGCGCATTGAGATTCTTCGCCCGTATGCAGCTTCGTCGCGAGTCGCGCGAGCGTCCATGAGGCTTGAGCGAAGGACGAGCCGTTGAGAGGTCCACGCCATGAGAATCCTCAAAACGCTACACTGGTAGGTTCCCAGCGGATACGACACGCGCCGCGCCGCGATCCTTGCATGCCCGTCCCTGCGATAATATTCGCGCCGCGTATTCCGCGCGCGATCGAGAGCGAAACGGACTCGATTTGAGGGAGATCGAAGCCGGGCGAAATGCGGCATGAACGGAAAAGAGCACTTTACACCTGGGGCTTTTCATTCGAAAATTCGCCGTACCCGTCGCAATTGAATCAGAAAGAAATCGTGGGGAATATTTTTCGCATTTCTCTCTCTCTCTCTCTCTCTCTTTCTCTACTTTCTATTGCAGTGTATCATGAAAAATTGATAAAAAAACCAAAGTCACGTTTGTGGCACGGGAAATGACGATTGGAAAAGGAATTTTTCTGCCCGAGGCATTTTATCCCACAACTCGTTACTTTCGCTATAAAATTTTTACAAAAAAATATCGTTTTTCGACTTCCATACATTTTTATGATATAGAGAATATGAATAGTTTAGAGCTATTTACTCTTTTGTGGCTGTTGTACGCACCTGACATAGACATATTGACGCAGGTCTATGAAAGAAAAATGGAAACTGAAAAATTAAGAGTAGCCATTTTTAGAATGGTAAAGATGGATTTTGGGATATTGTAAAAATAAATCTTTCTAACTTGTAAGTAATGACAGTTCCCACATTATTGTTTCCACTGAAATCAACGAACGTTTATCTTCTCTTTGAAATACAGCATGTACGTGCCTGAATGCACGCGAGTTGGAAAAACGACTTTAATGAGAGAAAATCCAACTTTTCCGTTCGTGAATTGTACTCTTGAATTTCTATAGTATCACTTGTGCGGAGCACCTTGCAGCTATATCGTTCTCCAACATACGCCGCACACGTTTTCACGTTTCGGTACCTGATGTATAATTTAGGTACATGACGACACAATTTCGATACGCTCGGTGCACTTCCGGATGCACCGTGCACGAAATATCGGCAGGTAATAAATTCCGACAAAAACTCATCAATACTTTCCGGGTACGAGCACTACCAAACTATCGCCAGATTCATCATAAATCTTCTCCACGAATTGTCGTTCCATTATTCCGAGCCAGTTCGCGCACATAAACGGATAACAGTTTTCACGTACACATGTCTGGAGTGTCGTAACTCTAAATACCGATATATGTACCTAGCGTTACAATTAGCGCACGACACGTTGTGTTATTCGCG
The DNA here is from genome assembly GCA_003063835.1 of Aphaenogaster floridana. Lineage (NCBI taxonomy): Eukaryota > Metazoa > Arthropoda > Insecta > Hymenoptera > Formicidae > Aphaenogaster > Aphaenogaster floridana. The sequence continues at coordinate 101,987 of NJRP01000270.1, forward strand.
GCAATAATCGCGACATGGTACGAGCATTTCGTCGATCTGTGCGCGAAGCGTGCACAGTCGCACGTAAGCGACACAGTCCATTTTCCGGCTGTATTACAATTTCACGAAGATACACTTCCGCTTGATATCGCAATTGCCATTCTTACGCGCTGCAGGTTGCAGGATGCAGCGCGTATGAAATTACGGCGCGTAGCATTTAATTATCTGCGAAGAAATATGCGTAAAAGTGCGCGTTAATAGCAAGCTGCCGTCACACTTGCGTGCTTAATTTCGAAATGACTTAAACATTTTCGTCGAGACGGGCGAATTACGCTGCGTAGCGCGGCGCGAAATATAGACTTGTATTTGCAGCTCTTAATTAAAGATGCCTGTTTGAAAGGGAGGACGTGATAGAGAGAGGCGAAGGGCTGGGTTTCATGCATAGGTACTCCATGGGGAACGAGCTCTAACGTGATGTAGATATAACGCATTAAGCTCCCGTGAGATATAGCTAGTTGATAATTTAATAGCAGCCTGCTTGTTATCAAGTGCCACTTATTGCTTAGTACACTCGGAAGATCTCGGTAATAATTGCGCATTATTATTACAATTAGGGGACGTAAATACCGACGATATGATTGCCTATCGAGTGCCAATTAATTGGACATAGATACAGAGCCGCGTTGGAGGTCTTGCATTCTATTTTCGGAGTTGCTTAAAACCTGAAGATATATAACATCTCTAAATCGTCGTGTTTTAAAATCCACATTTATACATGACAGTTACATTTGCATCCACGAGTAATGTGATGCTCTGCTACTGGATGATTAATCATCCCAATTTTTTCTTAGAAACGGATGACGATGCAGGAGATTCTAAAGCTCAAGATTCATCGCGTCATATATATATAACTCAATCTCTTTCTTCTTACCATCATATACTCAATTCCTTTATTCAAGAGGATAGATATAAGTGCGAAAGTCACCTGAAGTACTCAAGAAATAAAATTTCGATCATGCATAAAATGCAGCTCAATATAAAGATTTCTCTCAGTAAGATTCGGGATGAACGTACGTATAATGTGTAGACACGTGTGTGAAATAGAGTATTCGTGGCAAGTTTTAAAGAATCACGCTAGGGAATATCTGTGCTCGACTCTGGGAACATCAAACGCGAATTCTCACGTGGAATTCGAAACAAGGGGAGATCACGTGTTTCCGTTCCTGACTGCAGCCCTGCTTACCTGCCCGCCTCCACAGGTATCGTTAAGCCAGGGACGGATATACTGAATTGTACATTACGATGAACGCAGCGGTCTGCACGAAGTAACGCAGCGAGTATCTTTACTGGCTGGTCACGGAGTCGCCTTTTCCATTTTCGTTATACATAAAATATATCCGTGCGATCTGAAAGAGATGCGCGTAAGTAGAAAGCTATTTGCATTTCGATTAAGGTATTCTCGATTATATATTCTCGAATAAAGAACAGATCGTTCAGTTAAATATTGAATTCTTCGGCACAACGGCGTAATAAAAGTATAAATATTGGATTTAATCGCGCACGTAAGTTTGAATAAAAATCCCGTTTAATTTACATTGTGCGCGGTGGCTTAAGCTTTACTAGCTCTAATCTGGCTGTTAATCGAATAGTGTATCCGTGAAACGAGCTTTGTTCTTTTCATACAGAAATTTATATAACATGATATACATCCTTTTTCCATTTACATTTACACTTTTTCCACAAATACCATGAAACGTAGCTAGAGCGAACGAATCATTCCTTCTCTTTTTCGTATTTATGAGTTTCGATAGAGTTTTTGTGGGGCAAGAGACGCGCCAGTGTTTTTCCTGCGTCAAAACTCTTCCGCCGTCTCGTATCTCGTGCAAAACTTTTGTGCGAAAATGCAAAACGTATAGGAATTTAAGTCACGCAAGGCATCGTAACGATATTCATCCCGGTGTAACTCGCATTACATAATCGAGCGCGGATTTCGCACGCGATTACACGAATAATTGTTCGGGCCTTGAGCACGCCCCGATCTCTTTTCGTTAAATATGGATAGTTACACGCGCCGTAATTTAGCAACTTGATTTCCGCACCGCGTCGCGATAAACGGCGGCGCCGTCCGAGGAGCGGCCGTAATTATCGATAAGCGTCGTTACAAAAATAAATTGGATCTCTATTGGGCGTGGAAATCAATATTTCGGGCTTTTCGCGACCTTAGGAGCCGCGACGTTTAATTATCGGCTCCGTCGCATTCCACCGTTGAACCAACTCGGAAAAAAATGACGAATTCCTGATATCGATTGCCATTCATTGCACGCGCGCGTGAGCAAAATGCCGCTCATCCGAATCTCGGCGAATCGCGATAACATGATCGATCACACTGTCCTCGCCGTTATTATTACGTGACTCGTAACGATCGTTTCATTGCGCGAATCTGAATGATCTCGCCGACGTTGCTGACGGGACGCGACGCTCGAGAAGTCGAGCGGCTTAGAACAGCCGCTCGCAGAGTCAGTGAGAAAATGATGGCGCGATAAAAACGCAGACATGAATGGAGAAATTAATTGAGAAAGCAAGAGTGACCTTTCGCAGGAGTCACGATTTGTATAGGGACGCGGCACCGATACTATCACCATTAGACTTGCATTCCTTTCGCGAGCCTCCGTTTCGTCAGGACACGCGATACTTTCACTCGTATATCTTGCGCGCCGCGAATTTTTCGGCCGCGATTACTTACTGTAAATTAGTGGCATCGTCATGAATGCGAGACCTACCTCGTGGGAAGCGACGTGTTCTCGGATTCAATTTCTGCATTATTTTACATGAAACCAGATAAAAGACGAAGGAAAGTTCTTTCGACCGAGTCGTACTTCGCGCAGAGTAGGGGGCATCTTTCCATCTTTCTATCTCTGGGATATTATAAATAGTAAAATAGATTTAAAATTTAATTCGGCAATCTTGAAAAATACGCAAAAAAGCTTTTTTAATTAGATCTCTTCCGTGAGAACTCTCTTGTTTTACTGGAAGCTCGGATGGACGGCGGAAAAGTACACGTCACATTTTATAAAGATTTAATTACAGGCTATATTATTAGTTTCGATTGCATCATATAGATATTATCGATGTAATGCTGCAATATAGCTTTTATGAGTCAATTTAGCTTTTAGTTAACTCACGGATGAAAGCCCACGCTGCAAGTTAGATTATTATCGTTATCATCAATTTACCTTATAGCCGATCATCTCAAATTGCTGTAAATGCTGTATAACATTTTCATCGCTTTTGATCCCTTCGCTCGATTCGCGTTGTATGTATTTACTACATATGTACGTAACACGGGACGCGCTTCGCGCGAATCTGTCGCGGCGGTTTTTGTGCCGATTGTTATTGTCGCAAACAGCAAAAAGAATTATTTTTCTCGACCGGATTATCGATCCCCCGAGCGGAAGAATGCACTCAACCTGAATTAAAGGACACTCACAACTTTCAGAAAAGTTTTCTCAGTGCCTCGATTCGAAACCAGCCTCACCTCGCCGTGTCCGTTTTCTTGGAAACGCATTCTCATACCGGGCCTGCCCTTTAAGAATGGCGATCCCTCCTGAAAGGCCCCGACAGGTCGACCGGCTTAGATGCAGTTTCGCAGACGATGCTCACGCTGACCTGCTCACGTTTTCCATTACGGGCTCCACGTGGAACAGATGCACGCGGCACATACATTAATGATCGGTTAACTATTGGAAAGTACGATCCATGGCGTTTCTTACGTGGTGAGGAGAAAAAAGTGCGGCGTTTCCCGCGAAATCCGGTCGTCGCAGAAATTAGATCTCGCGCTCTCGGCCTTATTTAATTCCCGCTGTAATTGCGTTATGAAACGGGAAGAGCGGAAGAGATACGGAAGAGAAGAGATAGCTTCTTTAAAATTCAGCGATCAAGATTAAACTTTTTTTCTATAAACTTGCTGTGAAGGGGCTATTTAGAGAAATCCGTGCTGCCAGAGTCAATGCAGAGCGATCATTATACAGACATAAAATCTGTATTTCGTTTTTCATTATTATCTAATGCAAAATATAATACTACAGTGTAATTATATACTGCACCAAAAGTAGAAAACATGAAGCTACGAAATAGGCAGCGATATTTGTTAAATATAAAAGGCCGGACGGTTTTCTATCTAGATCGCGTTCTAAAGATCTCATTAAACGCGTTGCATAAGATCCCACCAAAAATACAAGGGCGTCTCATTTATACTCAAGCGTATATTGAATCGTGGTACCGTATTTCCTATCGCCTTTGTTCGCGATTTCCATTGTCTCCTTCTTTATCGTCCGCTCTATGAACCTTCCACGCGTATTTGCGTAAGGACCAAACGAGTGTAATGGCGTTCTTGTGTTGAATGCTCTACGCCCTACAATGTAATCAGATCTACGAAAAGGCCTATTGGGTCTTATATAGGTGGACGGTCTTTGTCGCGTAAATCTAATTTCCGATATCTTGCATTATAATGCAAAACAAAAACGCACACGCGTAAGTGGGAATTATTGTACTGGACGTTTAACAGCGCCGTCAGGTTAGAAAAAAATGCAGATTTTTTGATGAATTTGGATTTGACGTAGAGAGCTTTCGATGGGCCATCATCCTTTTTTGTAACATTTTAATATTCAACATTAAATATTGTTGTAAAGCAATATACAAAATTATAACACATGAATATTTATTTTAAATAAATGATACAGGACCAAATAGACAGTTGTTTTTCCATTGCAGATATATTTTAATATCTGCACTATATTCATCTATTTACTGGATAAAATACGCGTTGACATTTTATTTAGTTCACATAAATAAAAATTGCGAGTCAATAAATCAAGAAGAGTATTAAATTTTCTGATTTCTAAACATTTAAATTTAATACAACAAACGTATTCTTAATCAGTAAAGAAATTTTATTTAATCGACTAATAAGTCGCAAACAGTTAGATAATATTTAAATGCATTTTATTATATTTACTATCCAAACTTGTAATGTAGCTACTTTGTAATATTAATTGGAATTTGCATTCAAATATGACGATTTTCCAAATCTCGTATATAATTCAGTTATATATGTTTATTGTAGCAGATTTTTTCAATTCGCATAAAAATTTTATCTCGTATTTTAATCAATACGAGAAAAATTACGATACTTCATGTTCCGCCATTGCGAGATTTATCGAGTATTTTCATGCGGCCCTCTTAAGCTACTTTAGTCAGAACAACTTTATAACGAAAAATAACTACCGCGAACTCTTTTCCGAACATGATAAAACGACGACTGACAAGCCGTAATACATATATTTTGGATTTATCGTATCGAAAGTTTCTTTCCGGTCTGTTGCCGTGTGCATGTCCCACAGACTTTTCGCACGACCGAACGACCAGGAGATTCTACATTCGTTTGAGACATCATGTAACATGCACTATCGAGAGTCATGTGATATATAGCGGCTGAATTTATTTCCACGTGAGCACCGTCACGTCCTACGAAATCTAAAAATATGGAAGGAAGAAATATTCCAGAGAAAAAGAAAGAAAAAGAGGGGAAAAAGAGATATCGCTGAGATAAATGGCACTTTCCCTCTCAGCGAAAAATCGAGTGCATTTTTTTATGATTTTTATAATTTTTCGCAAGTTTGTCTCACAAAATCAGTGGCTATTGAGAAAATGTTAAAATTAACCACGTAGTTTGATTGCTACTTATTTGTTTCACAGAAGAAAAATATTGTATTATTATTATAATTATATATTATTATAATTATATATTTTATAGTAATATATTATTATTATACTTTATTATTATATTATTTATATAATAAGGGAAATAGCCGACAATGGTTATCACAATGGGGTTACTTTATCGTTCCTCGTGTACATACTTTTTTATCGCGAGCATGACCTCCCTTAATGATACGTTATTATTGTAGGTGCCTCATGTCAACATTGAGTTAGTTTACGCTTTAAAGATATCTAATTATCCGCAAATGCATAATAGTATCCCGACGTACTACTTTATGTTCGTAACAGCCGGTAATTTACCTCACCCAAGTTGCGTGTAAGAAATATATACCAATAACTAGTTATCCTTCACTTAGATTTCTTCGTCCGATAAAAAAGCAGTTACAGTTACTCGTCTGTTTATTATTCTATCGAACGTTTATCTCATTAAAGATCAAACATTATATTTCTACTTATCAAATGTTATACTTTCAATTATCTGATGTAGCTTAATAATACTTATGAAAATACATAGTTAAGATATGTATACACACATTTTCAAAGGTACCTATTATCTTATCTAAGATATAAACAATTTATACTTGCTTGATATAATTTTAAAACATTATTTTTTATTAATCACCAATTGCTAATTATTCCTGAGATATACTTTTGCGTAGGTCCCATAGTTTCATACAAATTAGAGTATATTGAGAAATCTGAAAAGCATTCGCGGGAATTGAAGAACAGTATTTGTTGATAATCCGTTAATAATGACTTTAATGTAGGTCCTCTTCTCTTGTTTTAGGTCCCGAAGGAGAGGTAGTGGCGTGACGGACATACACTCTCAGCAACAGCAGCAGCAATTGCAGTTGCAAGAGAATAACAACAGTAGCTCGCGCGACGCGAAGAAGCCGCAGGAGGGACTGGGGCCCGATGAGATGTGGGCCCCTGGCGCCCTGGGCCATCATCGGGAGCTACCTGTTGATGTGCCCGACACCCTTCTACAGAAGGCCTATCCCAACAAGGTAAAGAATTGCTCTTCCGATTATAGGAACGGGCTACAGCATCGTCCCCGTAGCGCTAGCGACCTCGACCTTTCCCTAAACCTTAAAAACGAGACCCTTAAGACGCGCACCATCGCGGACGGACGCGCTAGACTCGTATCGAACGATCGCGCGCACGACACCACCGACGCAGCGGCCAGGACGATCAACGGTCTTCAGCCGTCCATGCTGAAGATCGAGCTAAATATCGAGGACGAGGAGGAGAAGGTGAAAGCCACCAGGAAGAATCTGGGGCTCGACAAGTATCGCGATAGCCCGATTGCCACCGGCTCGCCGGACTTGAAAAGTACCTTCAAAGCTTTCGAGATATACGCGAACGTTGACGAGGACGCGGGCGGACAGAAGGAGTCCAGCGTCGATATTGAGGACGACTACCCCTTTGCCAAGGAGGATTATCCCACTATGCTGAAGACGTGCAGCGACGATTCCGCGAGTCCGAGGAGCTCGTCGGGTAGATCAGACAGCACCGCGCCTCTCGATACCAGTCTGATGCTCAGGCATAGCAAGAATCATAAGGACTCCCCGACTTACGACGTCCGAAGGATAGACCTCGGCTCTCCATGTAGGTCGGTAGTGCCCGACATCAAGGTAGCCCCGCTTTTCGGTCGTACCCGAGACACGACTTCCTTCGACAATCCGGCTTACGGACTGACGGACTTGCAGGATATTCAGGGGCTACTGCGATCCGACGAAATCTCAGACTTGACCAGATTGATAGATGAACAATCTCCGATCCCAAGAACTCCGCAGGATCAAGATAAGGTATCACCTGTCCGTGTCAAGGATCAGCAGACAGAGCCTTCCCAGACCGAACCAGTAAGTAAATCCGCCAAAAGCCCGACGAAACGTCGCCCAAATGATGAGCGGGCCAAGCTGAAGGCGAAAACCCGCAGCCTCGATATCGAGGAACTGATTCGGGCCGGCTCGACCGATGATCTCCTCGGCATCGAGTTGAGCAACTTCTCTTCCTCGTCCTCCTCATCTCGACAGCGGCCAAAGAAGAAACGGCACCAGCAGATCTCTAGCGGCTATTCTACACTGAGGAGCGAAGCCTCTGGTGATCTCGAGCATAACGCGGAACGCAGCTTTCTCGTGGTGGGCAGAAAGCCTTACCGCGAGGTGGCCGTCGATTGTCCACCGGATTTCGTGCCGGTCACCAAGTGCCATCCGATATATCCGCCGCCGAATAAGACCCCCGGCAACAGCAAGCACAACACCCTCGAGCCGAAGCGCGATCGCGCGAGCGTCGCTAATGAGGGGAGTTTGTGCGCTGCGACAACGACGATGACCATGACGACTACGACGACCACGCTCGTAGCCTCCCCTCGCCTCTCCCCGAATGATAATAGCTTCACGACGCTGTCTAGTGCCGACGGTAGCGCTAACGAGACCGTGGTCGCGCGCTCGGTAGACCATAAGCACAGCTTGAAGAAGGTAAGGTTCAGAGTCAAGAGCTTGATATGCGACAGCTTACACTCTATCCTACACCACGAGCATGGCGATTCGCTTAGCGCTTACAGCACGCAACGCCTTAACGCACCAACGCAGCCTCACTCTAACGATCCTGTTTTGCGATCGTTCGTCATGGACACTGAAAATTCATCCAACGAGTTTTCGCGAGTGCGGAGCTCGTTCGACGAACGAGATGGTAGGAAGTCTTTCTTCCAGAATCAAGGAATCGAGAATCCCTGTTTCGAAGACGTTCGCTTGCATCAAAGTTCTATAGAGAGCGAAGAATGTCAGTTGTCCTCCGCTCTTCGAGAGGAGCTTCCTAAAAATGGGCAGAACCCTTTTGTTGGGGGAGCTGATAATAATAAAATGACCTCCTTCCCTTTTCCAAGAGCGACTGACGATTCTATATGCTTGAATGTCCTCCCTTCTTTCAAAGATAATGTCGTGAGCTCTTCGGGAGAACTCCTTGGTTTCGAGAAGGAAACCGAGGAGGTTATCTTCTCCAATTGTCCGAATGAGATTAACTCGTTGCCCGAGGAAGATGTCTCGTTTTTCAAAGTCGCAGACAGCATTCAATCGTCTTTCATCCAAGAGACGAATCAGAATTCTCGGAATTCTCAGCGCGAGCTCTCCTCCACGGAGCAGTGCATTGTGCGTCATTCATTTGACGACATGCGTTATTCTAATAATTTTCGTTCACAAAAGAAAGAGCAATGTGACAGTGTTAATTGTCCCGACGATTCGCCGAGTTCGCAAAATCGGAAGAATTCAAGGCTGTTTTTCGAGTACAAATATTCCAAGTTGCTGGATGTTCCGTCTACGCTACCCAACAATGGCGTGAAACTTCACGTTAGAAGCATGTCCGACCTTCCAAATTTAATGGCCGACTCGGCAATCATAAAGAGATCCTTTTCGCTCCTTGATGTTGTTTCGATATCGGGAATCATGTCCTTGCCACCCACCGCCGTCGGGTTGGATAAAGTTGACCGCCCGGACGTTTTACTCAACGGACTTTCTGACAAACGTACGAAGCAGAGCGCACCGAAATCGCCGATGCACACTTTGAAGAATCATTCGCCCAAGTCGCACGTCGACGCTCTCGAACAGCAGGTAAACCACAATGGACTTCGCCTTGAGTTTAGAAACTTTTGCCCGTCGAATAATTCGAACGGCGTCCTTGCACTTTAGAAATTTGCACGCCTTGCAAAGTAACTTTGCGGTTGATTGCCTCTTGAACTACTTGGTTAAATTCATCATCATTCTAGTCGTATTCCTTGATGCTGAGGATCGTGATCTACAAGTGAGATACTCTCAAATAACGTAGTGTAATGATTTTCTCTTGCCTTCTGCACCGCAATGGATCGTGGAAATTGTTACAATCGCGCTCACAATTTTTCAATACTTTCAAACTCGCTAGTATCTGGGAAGCGAAGTATTAATTAAACACTCTTTTATAAACCGAAGTATGTACATGGGATGAGGGTCGGGATCAAATCCGGAACCTGTCGACTATGAATCGACCGACCGCTCCTATACGGAGTTACGCGCACCCCATTTGATTAAATTAGAATATTAGATTGTTGGATAAAGACAACTTTGTGTGTAATATCTTTACATTTGTGTAATATTCCTTATCTTGATAAGACCTATTGCGCTATTATTGCAAGGATAAATGTGCAAAGACCGCCGTTCAATTAAAGACGCAAAATGAGGAGCATGTGTAGAGGAATGTGGGATATCTAACATGTGAGATCGTCAACAGCATGGTAAAGTAACTACAAACTACGCAGTAAAACTTGCGAAGTAAAATGCCCGTCGTTTTAATGATATTGAGAAACGTGCTTATAATCATAAATTATATGTCTCAATTAACATATCTCGAAATAACGAGCGAAAGAAATCGAATTAATAGTCAGAGATTCTAAATAATACGGACTCTTGCCGTCTTTAATCTAAAAGAGGTTGATATAAATTTGATGCTAAAAATAAATAAAAATAAAGTAGAAATACATTATCATCTTCGATACGATTATTGATGAATCACAGATTCAACGGTATCATATCACGGTATTTTATTTCTGTCTCATAATCTTGCTTTCGACATGCTTTCTTTTAGTGCATGCATCTCGCTTTCTCTCTTCCCTTTTAATTTTCTTTCTCTCGCTTATCTATTGCTTATCAGCTCTTCCTCTCTTTCTCTTCCCTCTCGTCCTTCCGCGTGCCGCGTCCAAAACCGCGGTACTACGAGGCATCTTCGACTGTGAGGTGTACGAATAGTTTGTCTAGAAGTAGCGATAAAAGAGAGAGGAATGTGAAACGAAAAGAGTTGGCAAAAGTAGTTTGCGCGACGTCCGGCACGTGGGACCATTAATGCGAGCTGTTTCGGAATGGATTTTTAGGCCGGTCTCAACGGGGTCAAGCCTGCCATCCCGCCGCGCGACCAGAAGAAGGCACCTGCCAGACCGCCGAAAGATAATCTGCGACTGTCCACGCAGAACAATAATGTCGAGACGAGCGATAACGCCAATGCCCAACCGACGCAACAGCAGCTTCACTCTATCAGGAAATATCAGGTAAGAGACGGGGATATATATATATATATATCCATCGGCACTCTCTCTCGCACCCGCGTCATGTCGAGTCACGTAAGCACGCATGATAAGCATTCGAGAAGCGCGGACACCACCGATCTCGCGTCGAATTTCGGAGGACGTGACGGAATGTAAGTATCGGCGTAAGAAAAACAGAAAATAACAAGCTAGATGTGTACTTAACACACATTCGAAAATGTCATTAAACTCACGTCTGGTAGGAAAACAAACTTGACGTAATCTATTCGCAATATGCAAATCGTCTAAAACTGGTAAGTGTTGCGAGGCGTTTCGCTTTCTCGTTATTATTAACATTACAAAATTACTCTTTTAAAAAAAGGTAAAAAAAGGCATCAAGTGTACGCCTCGAAGAAAAACTGTTATACCAAACTATCCAAGTGGTAGTAGTTATTTAATACTCCTTAAATAAGTAATGATATCATAAATTGCGTTATTTAACTCAAATATTTTCAAAAAAATCTATGAAATCTTTAAATTGCGCCAATTAGAAAGAGAATATATGATTATAATTTTATAAGATTAAAAATTTTTAAACAAGAATTGAAGAGTTAACAATACCCCATATAGCACATAATATTCTGAGAATATTCTAAGAATATTCTCGAATATTCTAGAATATTCTTAGAATATTCTCAGAATATCATGTGCTATATGGGACATTAATAATGAAGCTGCATCTGTCGGGAGAACAAATTCGATGCAATCGATCTAGCTGTGAAACACAAATTATGTCTAACCGTGGTACGAAACGCATTTTGCTTGATGTATGTATAATAAATGTACTCGTAAAAAGGAAGCTTTACGCGGGACACGATATTTGCATATTGAAGAAGGGCTGACCGCCGCGCCGGTCTGGCTCGTAAACTAGCACGAGGCTTCCGCGCCGGTGTTTCGTCGCGACGATAAAACTGCGCTTTTTGCTTTCGTCGGAATTTACGATTTTGCCTTTTAATCGGATTAAGTTGTTAATGGGTGCGTCTCGGCCCGGGAAAGCTGGAATTTTGCTGGGAGCTTTTAACCGTGAGAATAGCGCGCAACCGTGGGTAAGCAGCAGATCGCGTTGCGTAACGATGCGAAGGCAGTAAATGACAGATCGTTATTTAAGAGGACGTACAACTCGTTGCTCACGTGACCGCTTGCGCGGCCAGGAAATTGCGAGCCGATGACAATGGTTATTATCGAAGCACCATTCGTCGTAGCAGTTTCCGAATTCCCCGCGTCCCAGAGGCACCCGAGGTTCAATTGACAAATGAGTCGCGACGCGACCTTGCACGAGCGGAAATTAATTAGACTCATTAATGGGACGCGCGTTAACGAGCGTTTGGAAATTATTGAACGAACGCCGATCAACGGGGAACATTTTTAATTCTGTTTATTCTCTTATGAAACATACGCGGCACCGAAATACCGGTTTCTCCGTCGACAAAAGTTGTAACTTAGCGAAAAAGATAGAGGAATCCTCCTTTTTGAGATTAAAGTACACGGAAAAAAATTTTTTCGCTACCATAGCTAATCATGATTTGCTAAACTGTGTTTGCTGTCGTGACTGTAAATTTCTAAACTACAGCAAACGTTTTGCTGTAGTTTAGAAATTTATAGTAACTATAAATTCCTAAATTACAGCAAACGTTTTGCTGTAGCTTAGAAATTTATAGTCACGACAGCAATGAAATAGGTATCACAGCTAAGATGTTCGTTGTCCATATATTACGACTGCAATTTAGTTACCACACGCAGTTTTTAGCTGCGGCAGCTACTTTTTTTTCCGTGTACAATATGACGCTCCGTTCGACGTCACGCTCGTATAATTTTTCGCTCCTATCGAATCTCGTCTCATTGAGCTGTTAAAAATCGGGAGGGACCCGTCATGGAAAGTCGTGGATAAGACCTGGATATGCTCGTGGATCGAGTGCGGCGCGCTTGAAATTCATACAATCTCGGTATCTGTAAGTGTGAGAAATGCCAGAACCCCTTACGTGACTGGCGTCGCCGGGGCCGCGCGAGTGTGTTTATCTTATGGAATCCTCACACCACGCTCTTACCTGCCTTAAGTCAAGTGCGGTCTGGAATGTAAAGAACCCCCGCAATAGTCTAAGATTACATGCCTGAAGTGTAGCGTTACGAAGTTTTCGATAGGTGTAGACGTAGGGTGACTCGCAGGCCTGCTGCATTCAGCTCTCTGTTCCTCTCTTTTCCTTTTTTTTTGTACGGCTGCCGCTTCCCTGACCTCAGTTTCTTGATCTGCCTCAAGCAGACGGGCAACCCATTTCAGACTTTCAATTCGGTTGGCTGCTCTAATATCCCGAGATACGCTGCAGCAGGTGTCCCAAATTCAACTCATTTTTCTTTACTTTCCCGTTTTCACGAAGCTTATTGCGACGTATCGGCTGAACATCCGCTTTATTTCGTTTCTTTCTTTCAATTTACATTTTGATACTCCGATTGCTGTATGCTGCCATTTAAAAATCCTTAATAATTGCGAATCCATAATATAAAGCATTACCGTTTCCTCCCTCAATTCAATTTTATTTATTATTCTACCTACGAAGTAAATTAATTTCTATCAAGATGAAATCACGTGTTGGAATAGATTGTAGGTGTATCGCATTGTCCAGAGATCGTCAAGGCTTATATAAGCGACAGAAACACACTGGTTTTTTCCCGGAATCCGTTTTATTGTGATAATCATTTTTTTTTTACGTCGACACATACACGTGACACTTCTAACATGCTTCATGTAAGTCGTTGATATTGTCTAAGCGCTTTGTGCGGGAGAGCAAGCTCGGATTCCACAGGAAACCTTACGTCCACCGTCACGGTAAACAGGGCTTCGCCAAGATATTTTTGTCCTCATACGTAGCAGCAAAACGTGATGTTCGTTATATAAATGAAAATTACGAGTCGTGTCTTTTGCTGTCGGGAATTGCAGATAAACATTCTTTATCGCGCGATTGCCATACACGTCACAATTTCACTACAGTATAACGCAACGGCTGACTAACGACAGCTTTATCAGCTGACACCGGTGGGCGTAGATCACGAATCACGGAATAACACTGTCAATAGCATGACAAATTCGTGCAACCTGATCGCAAGTAGATGTTACTGATTCATCAAGAAGATAAAAATATATTACAAATCAGACTGCTAAATATATACATGGTTGCATACACTACCGCTCAAAAATATTTGCCCACTCTAATTTCTACATGAATTTTTTTTATGTTTAATTTTTATTCTAATTCTGTTATTTTTTTTTATATATGTAGAATGAAAAATTTTGATCTATCAAACATTATTATTACATTTATGTGCTCACTCTTAAAATTGTTCATTAATCTTTTGAATTTCTATCATTTAATTAAGGAAGACAAAGTAGGCAAATACTTTTGAGCGGTAGTGTATATCGAAAATTAATTTGTAATAAAATATAGAATTTTTTTTCAATTACACGAATATTCAGCTACAAATTCTTGGCAACTCGGGAATTACTTTTTCTTTTGATTTTAAAAATTAAATCTCTTGGTTTATAAATAGTTTATTACAATAAAGAAGTTGCTTGAAAATAATTGAAGCATAAGATTTTGTTTTATTTAATCTATTTAATTAATATTCATGTAATATGATCACATAATTATTAAAATAACAAATGTTACAATAGAGATTGTCATGTTCAGTTTAATAAAATTACTAAACCATGAGATTTGTGCAATGTAATCTAAGACAATCGACAAGGAAAGTTCGGCAACTGTAAAATACAAAAAGAACCTAAAACTTTGCATAAGTATAGACAAAACACTTTTCTGTTGCGGCTAATAAATGGTTTTAGGAGTGGAAGCACGTTCTTGGAAAAAAATCGATTTTTATGTGTATATAATATTTTTATGTATATATAATATTCGATGTGATTCGCATCGATCATTTTGTAATTAGTACAAGATCCCGAATAAGATCGACCTTCACCCTTCTGTTTTCCTAATAAAAGGTATTTTTTATCAAACATAATGAATAAACAAACAAATTGCGGATGGGTTGCCTAATTAAATCAGCTCAAGGCTACCCTTAATTAAAAATAATTTAATTAATTTTTTTTTATTTCTACACTCATTTATATTCTCAAAAAATTCAGTACCAATCGAAAGTACAAAGCATAAGTAGAAAGGAAAAGTTAGGTTGCCTATCCTTTATCGCTCCCTATTACCGGATTGCCAGGTATAAACAGGTGAGTTGGTATTACCAATTTACACTCATCTTTATTCTTTAATTGAACTATATACTAAAATAAAGATAATTTTATTGCGAACACAGTGGTATTAGGTTGCCTAAGCAAAATCGATCAAGACTTGCGGTTGCCGCGCTTTAAAGTCCGAATATTTGAGTAAGCGAGCGGGGTGCGACAGGCGCTGAACGCTGGTGTGAAGTTGGCACTAGGGCTCTTATTTTATTCCGTTTTTCGAATATACGTGTAAACGTGAAACGTTTATCCGTTTAAATTTACTTCTAAAAAAACGTTTACTTGTAGGAAAACGTTTACACGTAAGGTTCACTATTATACGTTTAATTAAAAGCACGTTTACACGTATAATTAACATAACCGTATAATACGTTTTTCCGTACACGTGTTTTAAATCTTAGGGCCTTTAGAGTAGAAGAAAATGTTGTACAAAATTATAACTTATTATGCTTTACTTTAAATTTTTATGCTTTGCTCTTTTATACTTATTTATTATGTTTACAGTTTAAATTAAACAAATAAAGCAATGTATGATTTTATGTAAATAATTTATATATTGTACGAATTTTGTCTTGTTGGCTTGAAGTATTGCGGGTAACGTCTATCTTTTTTCGGTCCTGCGAATATGACCAACTTCTGACTTGTGCGTTAGAAATTAGAAATTAGAAATTGACACGATATGCAAAAAGCAAAGCATAAAAATTTAAGTAAAGCATAATAAGTTATAATTTTGTACATTTTCTTCTACTCTAAAGGCCCTAAGATTTAAAACACGTGTACGGAAAAACGTATTATACGGACATGTTAATTATACGTGTAAACGTGCTTTTAATTAAACGTATAATAGTGAACCTTACGTGTAAACGTTTTCCTACAAGTAAACGTTTTTTTAGAAGTAAATTTAAACGGATAAACGTTTTACGTTTACACGTATATTCGAAAAACGGAATAAAATAAGAGCCCTAGTGCCAACTTCACGCCAGCGTTCAGCGCCTGTCGCACCCCGCTCGTTTACTCAAATATTCGGACTTTAAAGCGCGGCAACCGCAAGTCTTGATCGATTTTGCTTAGGCAACCTAATACCACTGTGTTCGCAATAAAATTATCTTTATTTTAATATATAGTTCAATTAAAGAATAAAGATAAGTGTAAATTGGTAATACCAACTCACCTGTTTATACGTGGCAACCCGGTAATAGGGAGCAGTAAAAGATAGGCAACCTAACTTTTCCTTTCTACTTATGCTTTGTACTTTCGATTGGTACCAAATTTTTTGAGAATATAAATGAGTGTAGAAATAAAAAAAAAATTAATTAAATTATTTTTAATTAAAGGTAGCCTTGAGCTGATTTAATTAGGCAACCCATCCGCGATTTGTTTGTTTATTCATTATGTTTGATAAAAAATACCTTTTATTAGGAAAACAGATGAGTGAAGGTCGATCTTATTCGGGATCTTAGACTAAATCTGGTGATATGGAGACACAAAATAGTATTGTGAAGTATGCAAAGTGTGGTGTTTCTTACCAACCGAAAGTAAATAATTTTTTGTTTTTTATAAATTAATTTCTAATTAGGCCTAAATTTATTAATAATTTTTTTGTTCACAGTTTTCTCTTTCTACTAATAAGTGTGTAAAATGTAAAAAAGATATTCCGGTAGCTCGGGTGCGTCCCTATAATTTTCGTGAAGATGAGAAACCTACTGTATCACACATACTCCCGCCAGAGAATACCGAAGTGCTAAGAAGATTTGATGAAGCGTTATTACAATTACAACTTACAACAATTTAATTTTTTAATATAGTATTAGGAAACAGTCAAGAATTGATTTTATTTCATATATTGAATATGTTAATTTTTTAAATATAAATATTCAGTATAATAAAATATTTTTTATAATTCAATAAATATTTAAATATCTAATCAAATTTATCCTTTATAATTTCTTGTTATTGCAGCCGGTAGAGTAATTTAAAAAAATATCTTGTTTAAATTGCGATAAAAAAGAATAACACATATTTCGTATCATTTAGATGTAAATTGCAATATATACAAATTTTATGGACGAGATACTTGCGTATGTTTTTTTGTAGTGGTAATATAATAACAAGACCGCCTTACATACAATGTATTGTAAAACATTTTATTTAACAATAAGCCACAGTTTGTTTGCAAAATATAAGGAAAACTACTTAGAGACCTGTAACAATTTTTTACGCTACTTTCTATAAATATTTTATTCTTACTAGAATTAAAAATAAAATATTACTTATTCTACATAATTGTTACAATAATGATATTGTTCAAAGAAGTGTTCAAAACGAAAGTTATTTTTGCATAATAAATAACGTATAAAATTTTATCAAAAATACTACATTTTGATATATGTTTTTTAACAGTAATTAATTGAATTCTCTAACTTTTTAGGCCGCGATAAATAGCTACTTTTGTACTAACTATATTTAAATAAATTTTAGAATTTTAGAGAAAAGAAAGTTAATTATGTGTCAAAGACTGTAATTTTATAATATTATTATGTAAATTTATATCGTAATTATTTAAAATATAATAACACTATCAGAAAAACTCCGAATAAAATTCTAAAGTAAAAAACATCTAAAGGTTGTATAAAAGCAGTTGTTTTTTTAGTATTGTTAAAATATTTACTTGCTTATTTTTTGATATAAGTTCTCTTAATTGTTCCGGACAATGGCCTGTCCATGGATTTAGCAGCAGCAAGCTTCTCTCTTTAGTATTTCGTAAATATGCCTCTAAAAATAAGTTTTTTAAATATTGTGTTGTAAATTTTTCGAATTTTGGAGCCAAGATAAAAACATTATCAGGTCGAAAGATAGTTTCTTCTATTCGCCCAGTAGTTTCTTTTAAGATTATGTATAAAGACGAAAGCAGATACCATCCGCAGATATAATTGTTAGCATAAAGTATTACTATAAATCATACAAGATAAAGATTAGATAGAAGCTCCGACTGTTTTTACTCCACCGATAAAGTTGGTACGAATAGTAATATGTATAAAAGCGTTTTTAGCTTATTTCTCAGATATATGTTTTCGAAATATAACTTTATTACACATGGTTG
Organism: Aphaenogaster floridana; assembly: GCA_003063835.1. Lineage (NCBI taxonomy): Eukaryota > Metazoa > Arthropoda > Insecta > Hymenoptera > Formicidae > Aphaenogaster > Aphaenogaster floridana. Next base: position 120,188 of record NJRP01000270.1, read on the forward strand.
AATTTGCGTGAAATAAGCTTTAACTTAATTGCAAAAAATTTCAAAATTTGGAAGAAAAATAATAAGTAATAGGGGTATTTTAAAAAATTTTACATTTTCGAAAAGTTTTAATCCGCCGTTAGTGCTTTCGATGCTATAAAACTTATATTCGAAACATTTTTTCGTATTTCTCATTGTTTCGGCGATACTCGCTTAGAAACATAAAAACCGATCTTTTTCAAGAAGATGTTTTTATCCTTAAAACTGTTTGTCAGCCGCAACAGAAAATTATTTCGTTATTATATCCATCTACTTTATACTTATGCAAAATTTCAGGTTTTTTAAAATTTTATAGTTGCCGAACTGTCCTTGTGAGACAGAAGGTGTTTTGATTAAAACACCTTTAAACAACACTAAAAATACGATTTATATAAATAAATATTTGTAGATATGTTATATGGGATGTGTCATGTGTAATATGCATATTGATGTGTATTATCAAATTTAATTGACACTAGGAACTAAAAACACCGTCTAAAGCTGCATCAAATTAATTGATGAGCAGATATACATTCGCAAAAAAGTTTAATTGATCCGTGAGTTTGATATCATTCAAGAACTCCTTATTTCGCGCGAGCTACAACCGCATAGAGTGGCCTATAAATTTTGCAGCGAACCGTATGTATTTGCGACACTCATTACATACAGTTGCATGTACAGCAATTACCGTCTCTTGCATAATCAGTAATTATTATAAGAACTCTCAGTAAGATAAGATTTCTTTAAAACAAGCAATTTTCGATTGAAATATTATTTTTTTGAAATTTGTTAAATACTTCTTATAATATATACCGTATACTAAATGTATATAGCACAGATTACAGAAAAAAGACGCGACAAATTTTATCCGACCAAATTTTTTCCTGGAGCTCTTTTTATATTTAAAAAAATCCTTTTATTTGCGTTCACGAGCGCATTTAAAATATATTAAAGTAGATATGTATTTAATCTTCTGAAAAATATGAGAAATATTTTGTGAAGAGACTTGTCGTATACTTATATAACCGTCGCGTCGGATAGAATTTTGATATCTTGAACGGTCTCCAGAATACTTACGCGCGAAGAGTCCTATTCTGCCGTGAGATTTGAATTTCCATGAACATTTTTATATCTTGTAAAGGAAAATGGATAGCTTACTGGTTATGTCGCACTTACAGGAGCAGTTACGAAAACGGAAGGATGAGGAGGAGAGGCAGGAAATGCTCAGCCATTCTCTCCGTGGCTCTAAAAAGCTCCAAGCTTTGGAGAGCCACGCGACGAGTCTCAGTGGCCAGGAAAATCTTGCTTACGCACAGGACGAGGTGACCACCGGCGTCAGTCGAGTCACGCACGCCACTCCTAATGCAGTCCAAGAAGTGGAGGAGCCCCCCAGACCCCTCAGTAAGTAATTTCTCTCTTCTAAATACATTCTCGCACATTTCTAAAACGAAAAAGAAAAACATGAATAAACACAGTTGAAAAAATTTTAATACCAAATATAAATATGAAATAGGCCAAATGTCGATCAGTGGCGAATCTTGGTGCCTAATAATAATTTTGTAAATTTTACAATCTATAAATTTAATGCCGTTCAACTTTCACAAGTTTTGAATAATTAAGCTTGTTCAATTTTGTACATTTTCAATTTTGTCAATTTTACGTTTTCTTGTTTTAACAGAATTTTAGAAGATACCTATTGGGTCTCGTTTGCCTTAAATGACTTGCATCTAATTTCGCGAGCTTATAAACGCGAGAGCGGTATTTAAAGAATTCTGAAAGTTGCTGAAAATTGGATGCTACTAAATATAGTTCCTCGCCCTTCCCTCGCTTGCGTAGCGTAAATAAACAGCGGGTGCTGCAGCACGGGATTCCGCAAGGAAATTTCTAACAAGTATACTTTTCATATTTCAGCGTATGGCGAGGTCGTTGCTACGCTGGAGAGGCTGCAGCTCCAACTGCGGAATATTTCAGGTGCTCTCGGTATTTCGGGTCCAGGTGTCGAAGCCGAGCTCGAGGCAGTCCGGACACTTTTGGTGCAGAATCGATTTGCGTCCGCCCTGGCGACTCGTCACACTTTAAAAAATCGGCTAAGGGCGAGCAAAACTTTCAAGCATCATGCTGATGATGCATCGAGTTTAGCGCGAGACGTACGTAAATTGACAATATAATATAATAAAAGAAAAGATTTATAATATTATTCAAATGCCATGCCATGTATGTGCTCGCTATCTATATAAAGTCATTTAATAAATTTTTGTTTGCTAATTAAAAAGATTCTTCCCAGTCGTGAAACTAGGTGGTGTATGACATTAGTATATAATTTAATTAGAATGGAAGAGCTTATCAATTTTTTCAAATATTTTAATAACGGTGCCGATTCTTTTTGTCATTTCTATATGCAACGTTTAATTAAATTAATTTGTTCCAATTTCAACGAGCACAGAATACATGGCTATATTCGCGATATCATTTTCTAATCATTTCTTTTAATCATTTATTTAATATATCTCATAAAGGAAATTCTGCGCATTAAATACATGTTATCATTATTGCCTGTTTCAATCTATATCATAATTCTGACATCTTGGCGTGATGTTCCAGTGCGTGGATATCCTTGAAAAATGGCAATCGTCGTCGACCGCAACAGGTGTCGGCGGAGCAGAAACAATAGCCGCCGTGGAGGAGTTAACAAGTATTCTAACAAGTTACGACATGGAAGCTCTGCTTCTGGCGCACGACTCTATCGTCTCATACGTGGAAGGCTTACAAAGGAAGCAGAGCCCATCATCGTCGCCACCCAGCGGCCCGCCCAGCCCGACGTCTAGTTGGAAAGATTCCCGAGTAATCGACAACATAAAAATCATCCGAATTGAGAAAACTAACGAACCTCTGGGTGCTACCGTCAGAAACGAAGGGGATGCGGTAATCATAGGTAATCATGCATTTACGTACCATTGTTACATTCCATGTCGTTTCCTTCATCTCTGCTGGAAATATACGGCCGGTTTACTGCAAATTCATCGCGTGATCTGATCGTTCAGTTTCGAGAAGCGTAATTAATGTGTCTTAAATTAATCTGTCTTATAAGGACGTGTCGTTCGCGGTGGTGCGGCGGATAAATCGGGACTTCTGCACGAGGGCGACGAGGTTCTTGAGGTGAACGGAGTAGAAATGCGCGGTAAGACCGTCAACGAGGTCTGCGATATTCTCGCTGGCATGCAGGGTAGTCTTACGTTCTTGGTCCTTCCGGCTCCGACGACCCACAGAAATAATTTAAGGAGAGAAGACACGACTCAGGTACGGCATACATAGCACATATCCTGATATATTTAGCACATTCTCGTATTAGAAATGTGGACTATCGTATCCGTGGATCTTGAAACTAGAACAACCAATATTGCGGTGGTGGCGTTGGAGGTGAAAGGGCAAATGTCAGATGGAAAACATTTGTCCTTCAACTTCCAAGATACAACTGACATCGGTCAGTTTTACATTTGAACGGTCTTTTTACGATTTCGATATCTGCAGTTCGGGGAAAATCAATATCATTTAAGTCATCTCTGTCGTTCGCTTAATTAAAGTTTGTACAGTGCATCTGCATTGACTGAGCTAGCGCACGTGAATGTACAAAAGCGAATGTCACATATACATGTAAGCGTATGACATTTGTTCTTTTATTTTAACGACGCGACATTGATACTCGCAAGCTAGACGGTAATATCTATAGATCGACGCTAATAGGAAACAGCTGTTCCGGCTTTATTGCACGGATATAACACAGGTATAACGTGACATTTGTAACCATAAAGCTTTTACCGTGTACGTATCTAGATACATATACGAGCGCATTTTGATTACGATCCCGAGGAAGACCCGTACATACCGTGCAGAGAGTTGGGCGTGAGTTTTCAAAAGGGCGATGTACTCCACGTAATTTCCCAAGAGGATCCTAACTGGTGGCAAGCATATCGAGAAGGCGAGGAGGACCAGACACTGGCTGGTCTGATACCCAGCAGAGCGTTTCAACATCAGTGAGTTAACTATAATCGAGCAATATAGCCGACAATACCTGATCATCGCGTCCCGATCAAAACGCATTATACATTTTCGTTTTATCTGCACAGGCGAGAATCCATGAAGCAGACGATAGCCGGCGACAAATCAACGGTGCGAGGCTCAAAGAAATCCAGCACGCTATTGTGCGCGAGAAAAAATCCAAAGAAGAAGAAACGAAATAAGTTCGGCGCGAACTTCAATGACGATGGGTATCCACTTTACGCGACAACTGCCATAGACGGTATGTAAAGCCTACCAATTTAATGTCAATTACAAATGTTAAAGATAATTCTCAGACGCAATGTTTTTTCGCAGATTACGACAGCGAGGAAGTACTGACGTACGAGGAAGTCGCCTTATACTATCCTCGTGCAAATCACAAGAGGCCAATTGTACTCATCGGACCACCTAACATCGGACGACACGAACTCAGGCAGAGATTGATGCAAGACAGCGAACGTTTTGCCGCAGCGATTCCTCGTGAGTATCTTTTTTTGTTAGCCTACTGTGTATATTTACTGATTTTTTCATAATTTTTAATAAAAGAAACACCTTGATCTAAACGAACACGTTCTGTTTTTCGATTTCCAGATACAAGTCGTCCGAAAAAGGATTCCGAGGTCGATGGGCAGGACTACCACTTTATTTCTCGTGCTCAGTTCGAGTCCGATATTCTCTGTCGAAAGTTTGTCGAGCACGGCGAGTACGAGAAAGCGTATTACGGCACGTCCGTGGAGGCCATCAGGACAGTGGTTAATTCCGGGAAAATCTGTGTCTTAAACCTGCATCCCCAGAGTCTCAAGATCCTGCGAAATTCGGATCTGAAGCCGTATGTTGTGTTTATCGCGCCCCCGAGCCTCGAGAAGCTGAGGCAGAAGAGGATTAAAAACAACGAGAGCTTTAAGGAAGAAGAGCTAAAGGACATAATCGAGAAAGCCCGTGAGATGGAGGATAAGTATGGCCATCTGTTCGACATGCTTATCCTCAACAACGATACGGATCGAGCGTATAACCAGCTTCTCACGGAGATCAATTCACTTGAGAGGGAACCTCAGTGGGTGCCTGCGTCTTGGGTTCAGTAACTTAAGCGGTCTTAATCGCCGCGCTTAAGACGAGCGTTTCCGCACGTGTCTAGGCGGTGAGGACGGCGATCGGAGGCCAGTATCGCGGTATCTGTTTGCAAGACAAGTGCTTTCACGCAATTTTCCAAGTAAGACTTCAAGCGAGTCTGATAGGAATTCGGAGAACTGGTTCTTCTACAGGTGCCTGTTAAATAGTTTTATGTTTCTTACGCAAATCTTAAATCTTCCCCGGTTACTGTATTGCAAGTACTACTCGCCTGACAGAGTCTTCCGCGTGTGTTGTCGTACTTTGGTGCCATGAAAATGACGGAGAATCGTCGGAAGCAATCTCCAAAGGGAAAAAGGACGAAGAGAGATAGAGAAAAGGATGAATAATTCTACAAAAAATTGTCACACCTCTGCGACGGACTATTCCTCGACGTAGATTCTTGCGTTTGGTATAGAAGAAAAAAAAAGAATATACGGTGTTTATATATCACCGTGATGAGAGGCGAACGTTATTATCGAGGCTCGGCTTGCATCAACGATGTTTCGAATTTGAGTGAATATATAATCAAATCGCGGACGATAATCGACCGGAAAATTTACATTTAAGTTACGCTTAAATTTCAAACAGAGTTGCTGCAGTTCAGCCTACTTTTGGTGTCCCGAAGTAATTCCGACTGAAATACGTTCGTACGTCGAGTTTCCGAGGTATTTACGGTTATATTCTCATGACTGACAAGCGGTTAACACTATTATATAGATGCGCGAGTATACAAAAAGTATCATCTTCTCGGTGCGCCAAAGCACATCTGCCGAGCGTTTTGCTCTTTCTACATATTAGCCCGTTCTTCGTGAGGAAATGTACCTGACCTGATGTCTCCTAAAAGTGAAAGATTTCTAACTCGGGCGGGCACGTGAAAATAGCGTGTAATTTTCTATGATCCGTGCATATATATGTTTTGATAAATTTTGATAAGTGGTACCGGATCCTTCGATCCCGATTTTTTAAAAGACTCCCATTCAGCGTAGCGCGTGCGAAATGTATTAACGTGATCGTAATACGAAGTCTGCGTAATGTAATTGATTACCTTTACGTTATCGCGAATCAGTCATGCATCACGCGACATGTATATCGAACTTTCGCATACGATCATAGAGAGTCGCATGTTTTTTCACGTGAAATTTCGGTTAGAAATTTTTGGCAGTCCTGCTATTCTAACCAAGCGGAAGCTGTTATTATAGAAGAAAAAAAAAGAGAGGAATTCTTCAAAACGACGATCCCACAAGCATAACGATACACAGTGCGTTTCTTCGAACGCAAGAGGAAACGTCTGCGATCTCGAAGATGGCGAAATTCGCTAACGTTTTACCGTTCGCCCTAGACAATTACGTGTTTGTTTAGAGAGCAGAAACTCGTGTTTCGAACCCGTAGATTCGTTAAACGCAATAGACTTAGGCTCGACTGTGGTTCGGTATACAAGCTTTTGAAAATTTCGCATAAAACGATTGTTTCTCCTGAGTGTTTTTTTACAGGGAGCGATTATTACGCGACGCGATCGAATAGGGTAAAAAGTGTTTATCTGTGTCATTGTATCGCTACGAAATAGGGATCGATGCGAAATAGAAAAGAAAAAAAAATGTGTAGTAGAGCGAGAGAATGGGAGGTAGAAAGAGAGAGACCATTGTGGTTTTTCGTTGGAAATTATTCGGTAAATGCGAGTGCGCGGTGTGTATCTTACAGGTATTCTTGCGTTAGCAATAATTGTGCATTATCGGAAGATAACTTTTCTTTCTTTCGTTTCTTTGATGACTCTAAAAGAGCTCCGGTAAACTCGGCAAAGATGTGTCGTCAGTTCGTATAGAGATTGTGGGCTACTGTGTCGTGATTAGATCAACCGTAATGTTAGTCGATCCAGAGAGAAAAAGATAGATACACTAAATTCGATGTGAAACAGTTGTAAAAGTTGGATGCGCGACGTAGAGAGATGTGTCTTCGGTGGAAAAAAAATCGTTATCTCCATTTTTAGCTATTTAAAATCGATCTTCTAAGAGCCAATCAATGCATGACGGTTCAATATCGTGCCAAGTATCAGGCCGCATGTGTAAGGACGCAAGAAACTGAGATGTGCCAAATAATCCTGGATTATTTCCAGACGAATCCAAGTTTTAAAATGCGCTCAAGAGGCACCTTAGAATTTGTCATTATATTGATTATGTAAATAATTGTGCACTTGTGTATAGAGAGAAAAAGCGCGCGAGAGAGAGAGAGAGAGAGAGAAAGAGAGAGAGAGCGAGAGAGAGAACGAAAGAGAGAGAGAGAGAGAGAGAGAGCGAGAAAAAAGAGAGGAGAACGAGGAGGGGAAGGATAATTATTTGAATTCATCATTATTATTTTTCTAATTATTATTACACGAATTATTATTATCATCGTTATTGCATGTGCTGTTTTGTCGAGTGATCATGGCAGACAGTTGTTAACGTATGAACCCTCTGCGTAACAATGGACGGCGCGAAATGCGCTATCGCGTCTTGAATCAACCCGGATGCATAATTTATGTCAAATCAAGCGAATCAAATTTTTCGGCAGCAGCTCCTCACTTGGCAAACCTGTACTAATTATGTCATAATTATGATCATTATACGCATGATTCTGATTACCGTCATGATTATGTAAACAACAACGGTGAAAGTATGTACATTATTATTCTTATAATTATTGTTACATTATTATTATTATTCATATTATTATTAATTATATTAATTCCACGTGTAAAATAAACGTACAATTTCAAAGAGGAGAAATATATGTATGAAGAAGAAATATATACAAATGTATATACGTCGTATATACATGCCCACGTATATTGCGAGAGCCACAAGATTACCAAACCTCGAAATATATGTCCCGAAAGAGAGTCTTGGTTGTAGAAGATAATATATTGTTTCCATTGTTAACACTACCATTTCTGCTCATGTTAATCTCTTTTGTTCGTAAAAAAAAGATATTGGACCATCAATGACAAAGTATTCTCTCGTAATACTTTCGTACCAAGCCTAACATTCCCTTCTTCTTTAATTTAGCTTAATTCTTCTCCGATCAGTACAATTGAATTTTATTTAAAAGAAAAAGATAATATATGGTTGTAATACTACCATTCGTTTCAATTTTGGTTGATGAGAAACTTATCAACTCTCTGTTCTAAAAATGTAAAATATAAAACATGATCTAGTTTTAAAAATTTCTATCTGTTCTAAAAATGTATAATATAAAACATCATCTAGTCGCCGTAGCCGCTCCGTGGGTTTAGTTGAGAGAGTAAATAGATTTCTAAAGTCATCTCTCAAAAAATTGGTTGATGATTATGAATGCTGGAATGTTCATTTAGAGTCTGTTCAATATGTAATGAACAATACATATCATTCATCCTTAAAAGCTACCCCCTCTAAAATACTTTTAGGCATAGAACAACGCAACAATGTTTTAGTATAAAAAGTCCTTGCATCGCGTTTTGCGGAGGCATTTAATAACATTTACGCAAAGCACACACTGCTTTACCAATAAGGGTTGCGATCGCATATGAGCGCAAGTAGCATCTGCAGTTGGCGGCATCGTCGACGTCGCGCTCACCACAGGGTGATTCTCTGTTATTGATATCCTCTGTTATCATATAGAAACGTTTCCGACCTATTTAACGAGCCCTATATGCCACATTTATTATTAGGCCATTCCGATTCGCACAATCCATACTATAAGAACTAGGATACCAGGGAGCTAATTATACGCTAATCAATATGGACCCTTAAATCCACGTGAAGTCAGCGTCCCGTCTCTTTGCGAGTTAATTAATTCTTTTGAAAGAGAATAGTTCATAGGTGATTCCGGTCCCCTCCTCCCTGGTACCAATATTGGATCCTAGGTACCGCGATCCTCCAATTGTCATCCCTCGTCTTTCGGACGTCGTCGTCGTCGTCCACCGCTCCAGCAGGAGAGACGCCGTCGATTCTTCGGGCCGCCGCCGTCGCTACCGTCGCCGGGGGCGGTGGGTGGTGTTGCCGCGCGCATGTTTCTTCTCCGATGGAAACGGATCGATGCTGAAAATAGCTCGGCCCACAGGAGAGTACGAGGTGAGTCGCCTTCGCTTTCGGCAGGGCCTTCGCGCCTCTCTCGACGCCCGCCGCCGCTGTCGCCGCTGCAGCCGCCGCTCACTCTCAGCAAACAAGCAAATTACTTACTCGCGTAACTCATCACCTCCGACTTCCTGTCTGTCCGATCTTCCGCATCCGGCGCGGCCGCCGCCGCCGCCGCCGCCGACGTCGCTGCCGCCGTCGTCGTCGTCGTCGCCGCCGTCGTCGTTCTTCTCTCTCTCGAACCGAGTACGCCGGCTGCGAGTACCGAGCCACCTCGAATCGCGACCCGGAGCCCAAGTCGAGCGGGATGACGCGAAAAAAATGTGCGCCGTATCAACGTGGCTGATGAGGCTGAAATCGTGAGTATTGCACGACGCACGACCCCCCCGGTCTGGCGGAGCCGCCGCCGAAAGGCGGACGAGGGTGCCCACCCCCGGTGGACGGCGGGCGCTCTCGTATATTCGCTCGGATTGATCGCCGCTCCGGCATCCCTCTCTGTAATCTTAATCGCGCAGTGGCCGTCAAAGGCCGCATTTTATTTCCGTAGATTTGCGAGATTCTCCGCGTCCGCAACAGGCGACCGCGTCTCTGTTCATTGATCTCAACGTCGTTACTTCGGCTACGTAATCGTTATCTCGCTCTACTCCAAATGCGAAAGTAGCGTTTTACTCACGAATCGCGACTAGGACGAGACGCGCACGCTATAATTCCAAACGGAATTTACGCAATCTCGAACGCGGTTGCTGAATTCCGTCGTGGTATCCATGATTACCAGTTGCACGTTTAATTAATGTCGCTGCAAATCGATTTTGCGCTTCCTATGCCACAGTGCTATGCTTATGTAGTAGCAGATATTTTAGATGGAAAATAGAAAAGACGCGGCAGTTGGAGTGTTACATTTCTAATTGATATTCCGCGCATGTGCCAGGAGAAGCGTCGTTAATCATAAGTCGCACTTACGCATTTAGGCTTGATTTTATATATCTATAGCACCCCCTTTAATGTTCCTTTAGCTCCCATCAGTAGCGCTAGCTTCAAAGACCGTATAATCATTTTTTAGCTTTGATTTATGAGATAATCGCTTAACGGTATACTTATCCCAGTAATCAATTGTTTTATTGGGATACCAGAAAGGATGGGATTACAAATTTTACTTTCTGGTTAGGTTACTTTCCAGTTTCTCGAGCATGCTTAATTTGAGTTTAATTCGCATTTAAATATATTCGAAGTCACCAACGATTTGAGTTGTTGATACACGGAAAGAATGATTTTGCTGAAGTATCTAAAAATTTAGCCAGACGCAGATCTGAAAATAATTTTGTTGCAGCATCAAAATAATTATGTAGAACGCCCCCCAAATAATTGCTAGAATATCAAAATGTTTTGCAGCATTATCATCATACTTTACTGTTAATTCCTTTGGGTCATTTTTAACTATTCTATAGGTCGCCACTGTTCTTATCCAATATGTCGTCACTTTAACTAAAACATTGGTAACGCAAGTAGAACACGAAAGTCATGACGACGTCAAAATGATGCTAAAATGACGTCATTTTGACGTTAATATGACTTCAAAATGATGTCAAAGGCGTCATTTTAGCATCATTTAGACGTCCTCATGACTTTCTGTTCTACTTGGATAACATTTAACCATGTGTGTGTCAAAATGACCACACATTTGTCGTTAATTTAATTAAAACAAGATGTCGAAATTAACATATTGAGTAGAAACAGTGGCGACCTAGAATAGTTAAAAATGACCCAAAGAAATTAACAGTGTTAACCCTCAGTACCCACATTGAGTTAGCGTAACTCTGGCCGATTTTCAAAGTTGCGGCATTTTTTCCGATCCCTTTTTACTTATTGCAAAATATCTTTTGTGCTACGACTTTTTCAACTTTCTCACCTGAATATTCTTTTTTCTCAGTCTTTAAACTATCGATTTAAAAAAAAATAATTAAAATCGATTATAACCCGAGATACAAGCAAAAGAAAACGCCGGGTTAGGAATACCCGAGTAGATGTAGATAGGGACTTTTTTGAAGTGTGGGTACTGAGGGTTAAGCGTCCTATATAATTTGATAACTTTTGATAATCTAACAAAATTATTTTTAGATCTGTATATGTATCTCAAAATTTTTAGATACTTCGGCAAAACCATTCTTTCCGTGCAAATTTTTATATACGAGAAACTACCCATAAAGCACAAACTATTTTTTAGGAGAAATGAAATATTTGAAAATAATTTACGAAAACATTTTTAGAATGTTCCTATGTCCGCCACATCATGTCCAAAAGATATTTTAAAAAATATTTTAAAAAGATTGCATGCAAATATATTCAATAATATTTGTATAATCTTTTGGGAATATTGCTTTGAACAATAAAATATCTGAAATCTTGTTACAACATATCCACATTTAAACAATATTTTGCAATATTCCTACAATGATCCTAAAATATTTTTAAAAATCTTGTAGATATATTCCTGAAACGTCAATGCAATTTTCAGATGTCTTACATATTTCTAAAAACTAAATTTCTAAATATTATGCTCATTAATTTCTTTTGTGCAAAGACACAATCATATCTCGCAATAAGTATATGCATAAACCATGCACAAATTATGACATGTCCGAGCTTCCGTTATGTAGACTTTGGCTATATAGAAAGCCCGACAAATTTTATATTCGGGAAACAACACCATCCAGCGGCAGTCCTAGAATATCATAATATTTCAAATATTTTTCAAATATTTTGGAACAATATTATAAAAAAAAAAATAAGTAAATTTTAAATAATATTTCCAAAATATATTTGAAATATTTAAGAAAATATTTTCTGGGTGGTAAAAAGAACATTTTTAAAAATATTTCTAACAGATTTTTAAAATATTTTTCAAAATGTTACCACAAAAGGTTTTTAAACCATTTAAAAATATTGTTAAAACCATTTTAAAATGTTTCTTTAGAAATATTTTTTGAAATCATTTCCCAATCTTTTGTGGTGTATGGGTAATGCGGATCCGTGACTTCGGGGCAATCTTGAGGAGCCGAAATGTCATAGGCGCCGCGCAGTGACCGTCCTCCGCGGAAACTCGAACGCTTGTCTTGTAGACTTCCTAAAATCCGCACGCGAATTATCGGCACAGCGCTCCCTTCGAACTCCTTCGGCGCAGATAAAATTAGACGCGGCGGAGCACTCGCGTGTCTTGATGAACGTGGCTGACGCGGCGACGACTACTGTGGCATGGCCTAGTACACGGTGGACTGTGCAATCCGGACTGCAATGATGAATGAGACTTAGGAGACCTGATCGATCACGGTGCAGGAAGGGCCGTCTTCGGCAGTTTTCGTTTCCCGTTTTATCCCGGTGGTCGACTGCGCCGCAAGGACACGTTTCTCACTAACGCTGGCGTTTATAGAGTATTGATTTTTATCGCCGCGTGTTGCGTATTACTTTATACTTTCGAATTCGTCACTTTTCTTTTATAAATATATCTCTCGGAGTTGTTGCATCCCAAACTGTGAGTGCCCCGACATCCTGTGCCAAAAAAATCTATTCCGGATCGTCCGAAAAAATTCACAGAAAAAAGGATAGAGTGACTGTATATATTTATAGAATGACTGTTAAGGTAAATTTTTATAGACACGTAGAACAGGCATATTCATGTCATTGACCATTTTTTAAATATTATATATAACTGCCGAAACGCACTTACAATAGAGAAACGAGATAATGGCTACGATTACACCGTGCGTTTAGGCCGCGGTCTATACCCCAAATTCGACCTAAAAGGTGACCTGAGGTCACCTACCAAGTGTTTACAGCGATCGGCCTAAATAATTTAGGTCGAATTTGGGGTATAGGCCGCGGCCTAAACGCACGGTGTCAAGCACGGTGTAATCGTAGCCATTATCGGGATAATATGACCAAGTTTCTCTTATTCGGGAACTTGTGACAGACTTCCGGTAGAATAATGCAAATGTTTAAGTGACAGATGCATACAACTGCTGGTAGAGCCCTCGAGGGATATCATTTCATTTAATAAGGTGCTGCCTTTAGTTACAATGGCTATATGACAGATGCAATTGATTATTGAATTTAAATCTTTTCGTTGACGGTATGACCTAATTAAATAATAAGCAAGATGAAGAATATCGCTCGATAATGCTTCTGCACCAGATTGCTTTTCCCTATCCTGCTTTTGCTTAAATTTTACCCTAAACATTTTTTTTATATTTTATTTCAAGTAATCTGAAATTCGCTGATTGTTTTGTATTCGATATTTATTAAAAATGGTAAAAAATTAACGATAAACTCGGTGTTTAACGTTTAGAAAATTATATTGTTTATATTTTGAATAAAAAAATAATTTTGCAAATGATATTATTGCGATCAATTTTTAAGCAGATTTTTGCACACTTCGGTATGCGCGTAGTTGAAAATTTCTATATATAAAACTGCAGACGTGCCGTTCTTTATTTGTTTTTCCACCCGCGACCTCGCCTTCTTTTTATGAAATAACTTTTCACAAGCATTTTGCGAATTGTTTTTCGGAAAATCTGAAATATAATTTTCAAGCATAATTTATGCGCTTATAATTTTTAATTTGTTATTAAACTTTTAAATTGCCACATATTATATCAAACATTAAAATACACATACGTTTATTTTGCGATGATACAGAAAAGTTTTAAGTAAACGTCAACATGTTTATCTTGATATTTGATTTAATAGCTAAATAACAATTAATATAATTGATATGCTAACGATAATTGTTTTGATTGCTATATGTAATGCGTAATCGTAAATATTTTAATCAGAAATGTCAATTGGTTAATTAAGTCTCTTTTATTTATGAACATTGATTGCGTCCGAATACTGGGTCCTAACAATATCTCTATTATTGAAGATATCAGTACTGTCCCTATTTCTGAAGTGTCTTGTACTAAGCACCTCGTCGATAATATCGATTCATTGAACGGTATTAGAGAATACTATTCGACAGACGAAAATAAGTGCAGATAAATCGTTTTTTAATTAACGAAAAGATAAGTCCAAGTGTATCAAACATTTATGATATGCATAATTTATGTCGATTCGGTTGTGCGGAAGAAGCAAAAGAGGCGCTGACATAATAAGCCACAGTCGTTGCTTTAATCTAGAACGTCTAACAGGAATCGGTTTGACCTGTACTACCTGAAGAAATTCTTCATGATGGCCTTCCATCATCGGATGTTTACATTTCCTTTTATTCTTAGATTATTTTCTGCTACGCTCTTTTATATTCGCACATAACGCGACTATATCGCACATCTATATTAAGCGGTGTCTACAATGAGATTTAAGTCGTAAGACTTAAGCATATCGACCAATCACAGTCGAGCATTCTAAAAGTAAAACCGCAATTTTGATTGTGATTGGTCGATTTCTTAAGTCTTGCGACTTAAAATCTCATTGTAGACACCGCTTTACGTGCAGACGGCAATCCAAAGTTTTCTGATAATCATTTTCTTTAATTTGTAAATACACGAAGAAAATTTTATATTAAAAATTACTATTAGTAATTTAAATTAAATTTATATTAAAAATTACTATTAGTAATTTTTAATATAAAATTTTCTCCGTGTATTTACAAATTAAAGAAAATGATTATTAAAAAACTTTGGATACAACGGCTACTGCCACACATAGTAATTTTTAATATACTAGACATCACAGACGCGCGCTTCGCGCGCGCTATTTGGCTTTTTATTTTCTACTTTTACTATCACTATTAACCATAGACTTGCTATTAACTCCTCGATACACAACTGTCAAAATATGCGATGACAGCCGCTCACGAAGTAAGCGCAACGAAAGAACCAATTGGCATCGCGGAAAAGAGTCAACAATAAATTTCGAGACTTTCGAGAAGACTTCGAGAGATGCGAGTATCGATTTAATATGCCTTTTTTTAGAAAAGGAAGGAAGGAAAATTTTCTCCGTGTATTGATGTCACAAAGATTAGGCATCAGATCGATTCGCATTCAGTTTTAATACACTGACCGATCGTTGCTTTTATTTAGTTTACAATTAGACTGCAGTTTAATCATTAATAGCGAGCACGTACGCGGTACAATATTCTGTACAAAATATTTGTCACAGAAGAAATTTATTTCCGTTACCGGGATCAGCGGCTCGCTTGCTTCTTCTTTCGCGTATCGATTATAATTTCGTGACACACATATACACGAATCCTTCACACAACATAAATACGTACATGTGCATCGCTACACTGCAGACCAGGGCTAGTTTATAGCCGGAGCCGCTCGACGATCCGTGACGAAAGCCTAACTACGTCAAGGAATTTATATGTGTAAAAGAGTGTTCTTACAGAAAGTAGTGCATAGCACGTGGGTCACGTACAAAAGACAAAAGTGTCACATTTGAGGGTTTACGAGATCGAGAGGGGGTTCCGCTTTATCCTCCATCCCCTTTAGTATTCGTACCTCCTTCATCAAGGGACGCACTTCAGTTCACGCTTTTTCTTCGTGGCTTGCCACGAGAACGCGTTGAAAATAGAAAATACTATACTACGTTTATCGTCTTATTGATGATCTGTTGCTGCCTCGCACGCCGGTATATTAATTAAATTCTATCGACACTTTCAAGTTTAGTGTGTATTCGATTAAAATGCAAATGCACACGTGTTGTAGAGTTATAAGCTTATTAGAAGCGTTCGCGTACATAACTTGCAATCTATCACGATGCATTCTTGATGTCTATAACATGAGACGTAAAGTGAGTAGAAAAACATTTGTAAATTGACTTTTGCGTAGTTTGTAGATTAAAAATTTACACGAGAAAAATGGTTTTGCTGAAATGTCTAAAAAAATTTCGCTAAATACAGATCTGAAAATCGTTTTGTTGGACCATCAAAATAATTATAGGATGCCCCCCAAAAGAGTTGCTAGAATCAAAATTTTTTGCAGAATTATAATCATACTTGAGCTTTTGATGGTCTAATAAAATTATTTTTAGATCTGTATCTGGTCAAATTTTTTTAGATACTTCAACAAAATCATTTTTTCCGTGTATGATTCCAAACATTCTCGTGGAATATGTATCCTATTGTTACCGAATCTACCGCAAGTCATCTAATGTCACTAAAATACGGAAGTACGACGGAAATATCTCGTTGAAATTCCGGTGAAAATGTAACGAGCATTCCTCTCTGAAAATCTAATCTATCGACTTTCTATATAAAGCTAAGTCTTCGACGACTTTGACAGGTTTGGCAGGTTATTTGTAAGGAAGTCAGATGTCGTCCGTAGCACATCTCCGTGAAACGCTCCAAGAAACATTTTGCTTTTATTTTGACCGATTGCTATTTTTGCTTATCGAACGGCTGAGGAACAAGGAGAAAAATACATTCGGTTACTGCACTGAGATCGATCGGCCTCTTTTGGCAATGATCCCGCATCGCCATTCTCTATTCCGAAACAGATTTCTATCCAACTCCATAATTTTTTAAATAATGATAATGCTTTCGTAGCGTCTCAGTTATGTAACATAATGTAACTAAGAAATCTTGATTATTTACCCCAAAATATATAGAACATTTTGTTTTTGCATCGTATATCTATTCGCGAGATTGTATAATGTAATGGTAAAAATATAATTAATTTCCAATAAATCAAAAGTGATCTTGTTAAATTTTCCACTCATGTCTCTATTATCGAAGAAATAGATTTTATACAGATTCCACAATTTCGCGCAATAATCTATATTTCTATTTGCAGGAGCCTCTCACGCACCACAGTAGGTCTTAGAGGATGCACAAGTTAGCCAAGGGCCTGAAGAAGAAGAAAAAGCCGAAGAAGGGCAAGAAGGGCGCGGAGGAGGAGGAGTTCGATCCGAAGGAGCTCGAGCGTTATCGGCGCGAGCGGGCGGAGGCCCAACAGAAAGCCGAGGAGGCCGGCGAATCGACCAAAGGCACCGGATCCGACGAGTGGAAAAAGTTCCAGGCTTTGACTGCTGGTGTCGATTCGGTCTTGAAGAAGACTCAGGATGACCTCGATCGGATAAAGTCTACCTCGTTCTTCCAGCGAAAGGCACCGTTGGAAGAGAAGAAGTCAAAGGAAGCAGCGTCACAGGAGGATTCCAACAAATCGTCTTCGAAGAGGTGGGTAGGCTTCGACAAGGAGGGCAATCCAATCGAAGCCGCACCGCCGGAGCTCGACGGCAAAGAAGGGAAGGAAGAGAAACCGTTGGTCAACGAGGACGGTTTCGTAGACGTACCGGAGGACGAGGATGAGCAGGAGGACTCCGCTGACGAGGATATCTTCGACACTACTTACGTCGACGTTCTTCAGAATATCGACGTTCAATTAGCTTACATACCGGACAGTCCGACTGAGGAAGAGGCTGGGGACGATCCCTTCGACACCACCAACGCCGACAAGGTACTCCGTACAGTCGATAAAAGGGGCAATAAGCTAGTTAGCTTAGGTAATGCTGTTGAGGTGTTATCGGGAAGGATCGACTATGTAAGCACTTGCAAGATCACCAGGGGAAGGCGACCTAGAATTCAGCAAGATTTATTGTTGGACGACTTTGACGAGGCGGAACAGCCGTCGACGGAAGCTGTTGTAGCGGAGCCGACAGAAGTAGAGAAAACTCTGTTGGATGACGATAGCGATCTTCCAGACATCCCCGTCGATTTGACAAAATTACCGCCTGTACTACCAAGACCAGTCAGTCCCGTTACTCCTATTCAGGAAGGCACAACATCGACGACCACTGAAAAAACATTGAATGGTCCACTAGATATTTCCGAATTTGAAGTTCTGAAGGAGAAAACGGTCTTGGAAGAAATCCCCGACTTGGATGACGAATTTGATTTAAACGCTACGCCAAATGAGTCGACTTGTCTCGAAGAAGCCGATGACCCATTCGCCGCTAAAGAACCTGAAACGACCGATTTTCAGACAGAGATAATCGAAGCCAGCTTCGAGGCGGCTACCTTTGTCGACGAGGCCGATCCGTTTGATACTACATTCGCGGATAATATACTACCAGGTAAAGCAGAATTGAAATTCATCGAGAAGGAGCTCGAAGAACTGCCTGTCTCGGGAGTGTCCATATCACTGACCGATCCTGCTGGCTTTAACAGAGATTATGAAACTGGTCTGCTGAAATTGGAGGATGAACAGAAGAATGATCATGACAGTTTGCTGTCATCTAAGAAGGATCTGCTAGGCGGCTCGACCACCGATCTTAGCCGGTTGGCGGACGAACCGATCGCGCCTGTCGAGGAAATCATTTACGTCGATCCCTTCGATACATCTGCGGTGAAAGAGCTTCCACCTGGCCAAACAGAGCTCAAGGTCTTAGAAAAGGAATTGCTCGGCGAGCAATCTAGCAGTTGCGTCGAGGACGATAACGATTTTGATCCAAGGAAAGATGAGGAATTAGTAAGGCAGCTGCCAGCCAAACCGCCGCCACCTAGACCATCCGCGCCTGTCAAATCTGCGCCGGTTAAACCTGTGTTCGACGTTAACTTCGAGGAAGACGAGAAGGTCGAAGCGATACCGACGAATCTCGAGAGAAAGGTTTCCCGGCCGGAAGTTCTCGAACTAGCTCCGACCAAGGCCGTCGCGTTTGAGCTGCCGACGCCGTCGAAGAGACCTGACCTTCTCGCAACTACCGAAGAGGAGAAAACACTACCCTCTAAACCATTGACACCGTATTACTCTCAGAAGTCCATAGAAGAGTCGTTGCCGATAGAAGATGACGAAGTAGATGTCGATCCGTTCGATACCAGTTTCGTCAATAACGTCGCACCAGGCAAAACCGAACTCAAACTCATCGAATCGGAATTGTTGAGACAGGAACCTAGGCTACCTCATAGTTTGAGCGATCACGACTTCGATCCGAGGTCTACCGCAGAACCAATCAGGAGACAGAGCGATTTCACGGTCACTTCGGTCGCGCGGGGCAATCTAAAACTTGCGCAGCTACAATCGACGCTGATACAAAAAGTCGAAGAGGAAGTGATCGCAAAGCAGGAACCCCGGAGGCAGGAGAGTTTATTGGATGCGGAAGTCGAAGTCGACGCGAAACCTCTGACACCTAGGATCGAGAGCAAACCTATCGCGGAGGAAGAGATCTCTTATACGGATCCTTTCGACACTTCTATCGCGACTAACATTCTGCCCGGTAAAGCGGAGCTGAAGATATTGGAGAGTGAGTTGCAACAAATTCCTCAGCAACTACCACCGCGTCTCATCAATCTACCTACGGTGGTATCTACAGTACCTATCGCCACGTCAACAGTCCCGGAAATTGACGACTTTGATCCTAGAGCGGACGAAGTAAAGGAGTCCAAGGATTTTCTGTCCTTGAACGGGCAAGATCCTGGCGACAAAGTGTTAACGCCGCTTCAGAATAAAGATCTTACTTTGGACGACGACGTAGATCCCTTCGACACTAGCTTTGCTACGATCGAGCCTGGACGGACCGAATTGAAACTGCTCGAATCCGAACTGATGAAGTAATATTCAACCGCTATACAGCTCAATTTCTTCAGAATCTTTAGAATAATCTTTTGACTACCTGGCTGTTGAGTTGTTCAACATAGATGTGCACGTTGTCTATCTCTTTTGAAGCTTCACAAGGGATTATTTAAATTTCTATGCTCTACTTTCCATATATTGCATACGTCATCAATAATCTCTTTGTACTAATCAAACTGAAGATTTCCAAAAATACTTGCGCTGATTGACGAATTAAAATTGTAGCAAGGAATATCTACGCAAAAGAGATACGAATAAACTAAAAGTTTATTCTATTTTGATGGACGTACAGTTTAAAAGATTTCGCTCAAGCTTCAACAATTGTTACAGTTAATTCTTAACCGGAGTTTTTAAGTCAATTCAATCATGGATTCTAAGGGAGGAAATCCATTCTTAATGGATGATTATGCGACGGAACCGGGGGGCGGCTTGCCCCCGCAGGTTTCCAACCCTTTCCTTCAAGATTTCACCGACGCGGCAAATTCCGGCGCGGGTGAAAATCCTTTCCTGAATTTCAGCAGCGACCAAACGTACGAACCGCCAATGTCCGTCGACTCTACCAATCCGTTTGCCTCCTTTGGCATTGAAAGTACCGCTCCGGACACTGGATTCGGAGCGACCACTGACACTAATACGCCAGCAACCAACGTCTTCACTAGCCAGCCATCCAATATCTTCGTCACGTCCGATAACGCGAGCGTAGATTTGCTTGGTACGATGACGACAACGACAGCCGAGAAACAACCGGCACCGATCGTCAGTCCGCCAAAACAACCTACGGCAGCAACGCCTCCGTCGAAAAACGGAAAACCACCGCCGTCGAGGCCACCTCCACCAAGACCGCAACCACCACCGATACCGCCACCGGTACAACCACCTGCTAAGAATACGAAGGATCTGATACTGTCGGTTACAGGAGCAATGGACGCTACCTCGAACCACCTTCTGGATCGTTTGCAAGCAACCAGAACACCCAGTCCCACGCTGATGCACTCCCCGTCACCCACTCCGGAACACAGTTTCGCCGATCTTCTGGATGTCGACAGCAATGTGCCGGATCTGATCCCGGACGATAAACTTGTCGGGCCGCCGAAAAATCAGGACATCATGGACCTCTTTGACACACCCAACACTGATATCACCTCGACCAATATCTTCTCTACTTCCATGACCACCACGTGTACCACCAGTTTCGTCACCGGAATCTCGATGACCACTACTACCAAGGATAATCCCTTCGCGAGCATAGGCGAAGAGGAAATAGTCTCACAAGCGCAGCCTGCTTTTGGAATGGAATATCCGGAAGATATCATCAGTAATGAGAAACGGCCTTCAATGTCCTCCGCAACTCCTTTCATAGAAACGGACGTCGGAAACTCTGATGCTGTTTTGGATCTTACGGAACCTGCTCCTGCGGTTCAGCCTGCGTCGACAACAGCCACTGAACTCTTCCAAGGTTGATTAAAAAGTTTCTTTCGAATGGAAATAAAATAAATAAGGAAAATAATAATTAATACTACTCTAGAGTATAGTAACATTATACATATAGATAACATTATATTGTGTTAATATCACTGTATTTTACTATAACTCTATATACATTTTTTTTATAGAAGCAGACCAGGTTTCCACCGGTGTTGATGCGAACTTTTTCTCCATGACCGACACAACCACGGCAACGCCCTTCGGCATTGTTGAAACCACGCCCGTATCCTTCGCAGCTGCAGCTCAGCCCTTATTTGCTCCGTCGGAAGTCATGCAGTCTGCCCAAGATGCTTTTGCCTCGGATTTATTGGGTGATTTTGGAGAACCGATCAAGGAGATCAGCAGTGGCCTGATCTCCACCAGTCCGATCCCTGGAACAGAGTTTCCCGGGAACGAGGCTTACCGGCCCGAAGAAGAGTTGGATAACTTCGCCGCTACGACGAAGGCCATCGAGGATACTGGCGATACATTTGATGCTTTTGCGTCCAAATTCGATAGGGCCGCCGAACCGGAAACCAATGGCGGAGATCCCTTCCTGGATGCCTTCGGCGGTGGACCAACCGCTATGGACACTTCCAGCGATGGTAGGTAGACAAACGCAACCTGCAACTTTATATCTGTATCTAATTACTTATCGCAATAATGATTTTCTCTACAGTTTGGGGAGACTCGTCGGTAGCTGGATCGGAAACGACGATCACTGGTTTTGGAGAATCCGACGGTTTTGACTCCTTCTTGAGTATGACGGCTCCACCGCCGGACACAAAAGTGAAAAGATCCGAGTCCGCGGAATCGGACGAGGGGCCCGATTTCAGTGTATTTATCAAGTGAGTCAAAGAAAAAAATTAGTAACTTTTGCTAAATCAGAAATAAAAAAATTTCGAAATTGATTTGCTTTCGATGTTAGTTAAATATTCAGTAGCATTGCCAAATAATTATAGGCTTTTACAGTGTTATCTAAATTGCTGCACAATTAGATTCGAGAATATAATAATACTATTTCTCTAATAGTACAATTAATATCAATCTTCTATTTATTTTAGACCGAAAGAAGGAGATCAGATGACAACAATAGAGGGCGGACCTGTACCTACGTTAGCACCGCCGCCGAAAAGTCCGCAAGTCGCCGCGTATACGGATTCTTCGCCGCGTTTCAATCCCTTCGATAAATCCGGAATCGCGCAGGATGCCGTGATATCCGAAACTGCACAGACAGCTGAAATGGCTAGGACAGATTCTCAGGTATTTGCATTAATCCATACAATTATACGCATTACTCTAAATTACTTCTCTACCAATCAAATATTTTCATTGCGCAACTTTTATTTTTTTTTTAATTACAAAAGCATAAATATAAAAGAATTGAATGCTCAAGATGCAACAAATATATTGATCATTTTATATATAAATTTTATATATAAATGGAATAAAATTTTTTTAGGAAACCCCGCCTACGCCTTTGTTCGACGAGGACGTTAGCCAACCGCTCGAGGATTTCCCGAGAATAACTTTCACTGGCGACGGTTGGGAGATGCAGTTGCGACAGCCGAACAAGAAGAAGATCACAGGGCAACGTTTTTGGAAAAAGATCTTTGTCAAGTTGGTTTACCAGGGTGACAATCCGATCCTTCAGTTGTTCAACAATAAAGATGAGAAAGATCCGTTTCAAGAATTACCTCTACTCGCTTGTTACTCGGTGTCAGACATTGGCGCCCAACAATTCGATCAGTACGGGAAGATCTTTACGGTAAAGCTGCAATATATCTTCTACAAAGAGAGGCCTGGTGTGCGACCTGGTCAGGTCACAAAGGCGGAAAGACTGACAAACAAGCTCAGTCAGTTTGCAGCGTACGCTATTCAAGGGGATTATCAAGGCGTCAAAGAGTTTGGGAGTGATTTGAAGAAATTGGGTCTTCCTGTCGAACATGCACCTCAAGTAAATTATTTTAATTCTCGACATAGATCATATTCAACGGATACTAAGCGGTGCGATTAATATATCTGTGTGCATCGCGTAATGCTCCTAAAGATTAATTTCTAGAAATAATCACCCAGATAACATTTTGTGCAAAAGCAAACCAGTGCAATCTATTTGCTGGCAACTGTTGCCGTCATGTTGCCATGATGATGGCAGAAATATTTGCTGAATTAAACTTTTGCTTGCATGTTGCCGAAATCATATTTGCACTTTTGATCCCCGAAAATGAGCAACAGTTGCCGCAATTTTGCCGAAATATTGCCATAATCATACATTTTTTACCGCAACTGTTGCCGCAAAGTTGCTGTAAAGTCGCTGTATTCAATTTGCGTGTTTTTTTGCTTGTAATATTGCATCAAATGAGGACTCGTCTTGTTGGCAATTTGCTTGCAACATTTTTTAGCAAATTGTCAGCAAAATGCCGGCAAAATGTTATCTGGGCGTATACTGTGCATATAACAACAATAAGCTTAATATACTATCACTATATGTTGAGCCACGATTCATATTAATTTCCATTAAATGTTTCATATCACTTGCAGATCTCTCAGTTATTCAAACTTGGTTCTCAATGTTACGAAGATATGAAACTATTTTCCTGCGCTATCGAGGAAGCTGTCTTCAGGTTACCGGCGCATCGCGATCGGGCTCTAACTTATAAGATGGAAGAGGTCCAGGTAACAGTTGTGGATGAGCTGTATGTCGAGCAGAGCGCGGAGGGTCACGTAGACAAGCAGATCGCACGTGTTCGTCTTTTCTTCCTGGGTTTCCTTTCTGGTAGATATCCCAGCGATTGCGAATATATTACGCTATATCCCGTATTCATTCTCAAAATGCATAATGGGAAAATTGCGTTCTTACAATTTGCACTTTCTCATGCAACAAATTCAATTCATTGTTTAGGTATGCCCGACATAGAATTAGGAATAAATGACATGTGGCGACAGGGTAAAGAGGTCGTTGGCAGGCACGATATCATCCCCGTCGTAACGGAGGAATGGATTCGTCTGGAGAATGTCGAGTTCCATTCGTGCGTCCAGCAGGACGAGTATGAAAAATCACGGACAATAAAGTATGAATTTTACGATAATAAAACCCCGATAAATGCGATCCTCCTCAGAAAAACACTAATAATTCTAACGATCTCTTATTCATAATTACAAATAAGCATGCAATTGTGATAGGATTAAATTTTTTCATGAATGAAACATATTCTTACTTTAAAAAACTGATACAATCTGGCTCGCCTTTTAACTAACAAACGTGCATGTTTTAATCATAAAATTTATCTTTTAACTAATATCCTACTAACATATATCTCAAGGTTCAAGCCGCCTGATGCATGTTACATTGAACTGATGCGGTTTCGCGTAAGACCGCCTAAAAATAGGGAATTACCGCTTCAGCTAAAAGCTGTTATGTGCGTTACTGGGAACAAGGTAAGTTTCTTCTTCTATATTTTCAGCAAACCTTTCGTATATTATTTAAATAAAAGCAAAAACTTCTTGTTGATTTTATTTTTCATCGTATTTTTCTATCTGTTATATTAGGTAATATTGTCACCATTCGTCCTGTTCAGGCCAAGCTCATGTAAATTGTAATCTTGAGACTTTCCGTTATTGCTTCAATTTAAACGTTTATTGTATATTATGTTTAACTCTTGCTTATTACCGGTTACCGAAAGTTTATGTATTCGCGACAGTTTTTCTACCGATCAGCTGTTGACACCTCATGTCTCCCCGATACAAACATTCGCGAATACATAAATTTGACTCCCCCTCTCACCTCTTCGGAGGTCGCTTCTCAATATCGACACATTGGTTAACCGGCCTTTGTCAGTCTTCTCGGAATAAATCGAAAGAGCACATCTCGAGTATTCATCTCTATCACCTTACCGTAGTACTATATTGAATTTTATATCAAATATTTATTAAAATTGCTTTACATTCTTTATCTCATTCTTGCGACGCATAGCAAACTTCATAACGACACGTCGTTGGTGCTGCATTATTTGAGTCTTTTTTACTTTGTTAGGTGGAGTTGAGAGCAGACATTCTCGTACCCGGTTTTGCATCCAGAAAACTGGGTCAAATACCATGCGAAGACGTGATGGTTCGCTTTCCTATACCTGAGTGTTGGATCTACCTCTTCAGGGTAGAGAAACACTTCAGGTACGGTTCAGTGAAATCGGCGCACAGAAGAACGGGGAAGATTAAGGGTATCGAGAGATTTTTAGGCGCCGTCGACACGTTAGAACCGCAGCTGATGGAGGTAACTTCCGGCCAGGCGAAATACGAGCATCAACATCGCGCTATTGTATGGAGGATGCCCAGGCTGCCGAAAGAGGGGCAAGGTACTTGTCTATACTTTTTTTTATTTTATTAAAACTAATTAATTATCAACTCTTATATGTTTACTTCGTAATTGAAACAATTATGGAGTTAAAAAATTTCTATATTATTTTATTCCATTTGCGCTGAAGAAATAAGATTTGGGAGATCTCAGTGCATTTAATAAACGTAAGAATATTCTGCATATGGGTGGAAATATCGTGCGGAAAGGTTTAAATATATCGCGTGTTCAAATCATCACTCAAACGACTCTGCTTGGCTCTCGTCCAATTTCGGTTATTTGCGGTTATTTCCAGGCGCATACACGACGCATCAGCTGGTTTGCCGTATGGCTCTCACTTCCTACGATCAGATCCCC
This sequence comes from Aphaenogaster floridana, assembly GCA_003063835.1. Taxonomy (NCBI): domain Eukaryota; kingdom Metazoa; phylum Arthropoda; class Insecta; order Hymenoptera; family Formicidae; genus Aphaenogaster; species Aphaenogaster floridana. The sequence continues at coordinate 146,191 of NJRP01000270.1, forward strand.
GAAAATCTCTCGGAGTACTGTTACGTGGAGTTCACGATGCCGGCGACACAGGTGTCCCATACGACCGCGAGGAGCGTCAGCCTCCAAAACAGCGACAGTGATGCACCCCCAGAAAAATACGTCCGAAATTTGTCGCGTCACGAATACAGGTGAGTTCAAAAAGATTATTTCAATAGTAGAAATTATATAGAGCAAGAATGCGGAATTCCCTCAATATGCCCATCAAATTATTCGATAATTGAAATTAATATGCACCACTCGATGCTCTTGTAAGACTATTCATTTAGTTACCTAGTTTTTTTTACTGCTGGTCTCAGATATTATTGAGCGTTGTTGCATTATCAAACATTGTTTAGGGTGGGGATCGAGCATACGCAGGGCGAAGGACCGGGTGCGTACGTTACGGCGACGATATCGAAGAAGATCCCTGAGACCACGCCGGAAGTTCAAGAGGTGCCCGACGCACCAGCCGAGTCCGATTCCGACTCCTCGGAATAACATGGGTAATCGGTCGTTAAATCGACATCGATCGATCGTCTCCGCGTTGTAATTAGTATGTTATCAAGGACGTGGGAGAGAGAGCTAAAAAGGGAACGTGTTACGTAAGTCGATCGGTAGAGAGCTACATATGGCTGACACACTAGTCGTTTAAGCGGTGAATATAGGTATTATATCGCGTACATGTTACTAGTCTGTATACAGAGAGAAAATTCGCGCGAATTGCCCGCGAGATGTTTCGTAAGTTCGCCGGTATAATAAACGGCGGATGATTTCCCTGCAGTCGCTTATCGGTTCAAAACTGGCCGAAGCAGTCGTTGTTACGATTGAAGAAAACGGAACTAGATCAGCAAAGACTAAAATTAGTCGATTTACAAGACAGCATCTTGATCTTCAAACGCACCGATTGCTAAGCGATAGTAAGAGCCATGCAGACTGAAGAGATAATTTGCCTGACATTTCCAGAACGAGAATCGCGAGTGTACAAATTATTCTCGACTTTTTGCTATCCGGATTCTCGTATCTGCTTGGGACTTAAGATTGAGTGTTACCATTTTTCTTTCCGATCCTCGTCCTAATCGCTATAATCATTCAGAACCATGCAAACTAAAGAGATAATTTGCCTGACATTTTCAGAATAAGAACCGCGAGTGTACAAATTATTCTCGATTTTTATCGCTGGGATTCTCGCATCCACTCGAGACTTAGGATTGAGTGTTACCACTTATCTTTCCGATCCTCGATCCAATCGCTATGATCATTGTCCGCAGGATAATTTTGCGGGCGAACGATTCACGAAACATCTCGTCTGCATTCGTGCGCAACATAGTGGCTAATGACAAGTAAATAATTAAAGGGAAAATAATTTGAAATATGGAAGGACAATACCGCTTTTCCGTTTCGTTTAGCTTATTAAGTCGTAGAGCACTCGCGACGGAAAGCTTTGCGTTCGTGAAGTGCGTTCATGGCGTTACAAAGATTTATCGGCATCCTCATAAGCGATTGTAATATTGAAATTATTGATAAGAACATTCGCGTGCTGAGCGCTTTTTTAAACGGACGATAAATGTTACGTGTAATTGTCTATCCGGAAATTTACACAGAAATCATTTGGATTATTTAGTGTCTAAGTTCTTTCAATTTATATTATAAAGATGGCAATTTCTTCGCTTGTATATTATACGTAAAACTGAAATGTCTTATTTAAAATTTTTTAATTACGTTCATAAATCTAGCATAGAGTAAATATTATCAAATTTCTATGAATTATTGAAATAAAATACCAGAGCTAAGTTACGTCGTCGTCGCGATCAGAGGGCAATGATCTATTAGATTATAGATGCTAGCATATCCTATTGTTTGAGCTTATAGATGATCTATGCATACCGTTATCTAGTCGCTAGTAGGTACTAAGTTATAAATCATTTATCACGGTTACTTGTCGCGGTTAGAGTCTGTGAGATAGTGTGTGGACAGCAATGAGGTATCGACAATTCTAGAACGATGGTGTCCGTTGCGTGTATATAATATTAATTCAGCGTGAATGCGGTAAATGCGGTGGAGACTTGTGAGAATATGTCTAGTCCTTAACAATACTTGTATAAGCGTTGATAGTAATAGTAATAAACTGTAAATGCTTATAGTGATAGCGCGCTGTAAAATCCTAGATGTAAATTCTTTACGTTCTTTATCGTTTTATTTTCGTCTTTTTGTCGGTCGGTACTTAACGCTACCGACTTGTGGCAGAAAAGCAGCACCAGCCAAAGAGTATGTATTAAGATTAAGGCTGTACTAGCGGCATAATTATGCGACTAGTTTACAGAGTATACTTCTATCGTGTACAGATTGAGTATAGAGAGATCTCCATCAATTGCATATCCAGCAAACACAGTTTGTAGCAGTTACATAACATTGATGTAAATGTTCCATGTAACATAATTGTTACATCTATATTATGTAATTGCTACATTTGTGTTTGCTGGGTATAGTCCGATGTGTAATCTCATATTGTATATCTAAGATAAGGTATTTAAACGATTAGAAACGTAAGTTTCAGTTGTATTTTGGATCTTTCGTTGAAGCATTCTCAACCTGCGAAAAAGGTCAGAAGAGTTCATTCTAGTCCCTAGCTATTAAGACAATCGCATCACACGGACGAATGCGCCGTCGATCATGCGTTAGTTGGTAAGGTCTAGATTAAGGGTCGATTTTATCGAAACATGATAGCAGAAACATGACAACAAAATAGATTAAGCGCGTCTGTTAATTATTAATTGCTGCTCTGATCCTTGGCGACGTAAACTAGTCCTTCACAAATACCTCATAGAATCATATTTGGCGGAAACTGATTTAATTGAAATCAATTGTTAAAAATGACAATTTTTAACAAACGGAAAAGACAGTTTTCTATAATGAAAACATGAGTGTACAAACCAATAACAGCAACAGATTTTATAAAACGCTACTTCATTTTGTGTCACAACTTTTATGACGTCAAATATTGTAATATTTGTAACTTTTTAATTATGTAACTTTTAAAATTATTTTGTTTTGTATAACACTTTCTTTGCAAATAGAAACGTTCATGTAGCGATTCGTCATGGTGCCGAAAATTTCAAGAGAGAATGTGTGCGCGCAAGATACAAATCTAAATCGGATCCTCGCACTTTGAAGCAGCGCAAAGCTTTTCGAGCTACGGTGTCGAGATTTATTTGAGTTTTCGGTATCTCTAAAACGGATTTTGGGCAAGTTCCTCCTTCACGGAAGCTTGCGCCAAGACGTGACGTTTCCAGCTCGTGATCTCAAAATATGCGTAATCCTACCGTCGTGTGATCCAGAACGGCGTTCGTGTATCTAAGCAAAAGAGAAAAAAAAGAAACAAAAAGCATAAATACAGTTAAACGTTGCATGTATAGATCTTAGGGAGGGATAAGTAGTTAGCGAGAATAAGTGTGTGGCTCCCGCGTGTTTACAATGACTCTGAGAGAGAATGTACGGAGAAAGGAGATTGTACGCGCGATGCGAATTGGATTTTGAACATTTAACGAAAGAGGGTTGATACTTGTCACATGTTTGTTGCGAGCTTGTTTGCGTTTGCTTCCCTGATAACTTTCCTGCTTCAAGAGGAAGGAAAATTGTGAGAGAGACGAATGTGCAATTATGAGAATGTTGTGAAAAAATCGTCTCTAAAAGTATTACACTTTGTAAACGACTCATTATATAACGCAATTTGTTAATTTCATTTACAATATTTTAATACAATCACGCGTGATGCGTTATAAGCCTTGAAAGCTCATCATAATGATATAACTCACGTGTTTCGTGAAATGTGATGGTACTCCCTATTTCTGTAAAAAGTATAGCTTTGGTGTTAGCATGTATGCAGTGAATAATTGGAACTAGATAGGAGATTATCATCACGATCTCCATCGCAATTATATAAATCTTTCATGTGCGTATATTGATCGGTCCCCTGAGAAAAAAAATTATTTATCTATTACTTAATCCCTTGAGAAAATTATTTATCTCCGTATAAATTAAGTATAGAAATTGTAGGTAATATACATATATATAAATATATATATATATAGTTCTAAACCCTGTTGCTCGGACGTAACGTAAAGAATAAATCGTGAAGGAAATACTAAGCCGTAGAATAATATAATCGTTGTCCCTATCGTATCGAGAAATGTTCTGTACAGGTGAAAAAAAGTCTGTAAAGATAAAGTTTAGTCGCGCTTTTTGTGAGACCGACATGTAATATTTGAGGAAAATAAAGGCGCAATACACCGGGTGATATGTGGCGTAGTAGAGAATAACGTGTGTTTCTTTGAGAAGATTGCTTCTTCTCAATAAGCACGCGATCGCCCTTAAATGAGATCATCGGGAAAAACTTATATAATAGCAGCTTGCGCTTTTTATCGTGCGACTGTATTTTACTACAATAAATCGAGAGCGACTGAAGCACTGAAAATACAAGTCACACTATATACTAGTTCCGAGTAAAGCAAACTTAAAGTTACTGTGTTGAGATGAAGAAAGAAAATACGACTAATGTGAAGTAATGACGGTCGTAGAAGATTCTTCCAATGTACATTGTCCATGGATCATGAAAAGTAAGATGTCTCGATTCTTTTGGTTTAAATTTTCTCGAAACTGGATTTGATCCACTTGCATTTTCAGCTTCAAATAAACAGTTCTTTTTATCACTATCGCGTAAGAATTACGTCGTATAGCGCTCTCTATATGTTTAAAATGCTAAGTAATTTTGTAAGTGCCGAAATGTCTAGTTTTGCCAAATCGCTTTTAAGTAATTATCTTTTGTTTGAAGCGCGTTATGTTACAAGGATTCCGTCAAGAATTCTGGAAGGTTCTAAATGTGCTCAAAGCTGATAGGTTCTTAGTCTATTGTTAAGATATAGTAGGACAGAAATAAGTATATATATATTTACACGCGTTATTAATTGAATATTAATGTTGGAATTACGCGTTGCTTGTGAACGTTATATTGGCAGATGATATCATTTAAGGGTTGATCGACATCAGAGTTAATCAACGCAAGCGAAGCGCTGAAGCGAATGTGTACCATTTTATTTCGTCGTGGCAGATAGTAATGTATAACAAACATGATCGAATAAATAACTTACGTTACATATCGTAATCCAGAGCTTTTTATAGAATTACAGCACGCGTGTTCCTTCGAAGCTACGCAAAGTACTTAATTGCAGCAAGAAATATATAATTGCACTCACATCAGTCATACCGTCGTGCATTTTGACCAATTAAATATAATATGCGGGACATTCCTTTTAGATTTGTATGTACGTAAACGATGGCTATCGCAAAAAGTCCTCTTTTTCGCGGAAGCTTCGAGACAATTAGAGGGAACATTGCGTTAAGGCTAAAAAAATATATATAAGTTATCGCAATATGAAAGTATAATCCAATGTTTCCCCGATTTAATTTAAGAGCACTTTAATATAACTTAATGGAACTTGCTAAAAGTTTCCGGAATTCTTTGTACGCTTAAATTAGAAGGGTAAGATATATATTGCGCAAGGATAGCGCAAGGATAGCGCAAGGATAGCGCAATTAAAATTAAACAATACGATTGCAAAGTTAACAATCTAAGAAATGTACACATTTAAAATACTGCAATTAGTCGCTTATTCGTTACAAATTTTCTTACCGTTTAGTTACCGCAGGCGTGAAAATCTCTATGTAAGTTTGACCAGCAATCGATTGACTAACAATTCTTAGAGTATTTCTTTTTACGCAAGATTCATGGCATAACACGGTGTCCGCAGTATATATGATGTTGATAATGTAATATTAGTCTCCACTGTTTCCGCAGCCTATAACCCGGAAGTCTTTCTAGAGCGCTCGCAGCAACGAGAGAAATGTTGTTAAAAAAATAGTATGATTTCTTTTCTTACGTAAATCTTGATTTAATTCAGAAAAATGCATATTTTTCGCAAAACAAGAATATAAAAGTACTTTAAATAAAATCGTAATTCAAAAAAGCAAATTATTAGTATATGTTTGTCTAGAATAGGGATCTACAAATTACGTGAGAGAGGAGACAATTAGACAGATGCGACTTTCTATTAGGAAAGATCTGGACAAAAATAAAAAATAAGTTACTGTCAAACTTTCACTCTGAGAATCTGGATTCGAGCTAAATACGTAGTTAGCGATTGCTGAACTGAATTCTAGAAGACAACATATGTAAATATGGCTAAAAAAATATGTGCTTTCTGGTATCAATAGTGTTCTTGAAGAGAAAATGCAAGAAAATACCAATGTCGAAGGAAAGCTTAGACTAAACACTTTTGGGAAGCTTTGTTTTAAGACGAAAAGATGCGCATCACATTACAGTTCACATAAAGCTTGCATTTTGAGTGACTTGCGAGTGTTGCCGCGAGTATAATTTTGATGCTCAAAAAAAGAAGCTAATTAGTTTCTTAACGCGGCTTCATAATATTCATGGTGGTGCTAGTAATACGTGTAATTCTTGTACGTGTACATTTGCCGCGTTCAGCTCATGAGTCGGTAAATTAACGCAGATTAACGGCAGGTGGATTGTATAACGTAGAGAGCGTGGATAAGGACTTTTCGTTCCGGTTTCTCGATTTGTGTTTCACCGTATGAGACGGACAACGATATCAACCCTTCAAAAACGGAAGAGATGGCACCCGGAATAATGTATAATGCGTGTAACAATAATAATTCCGTGCAAATTAATTAGGAGAAAATACTGAACCTAATCTCTATAACCAACTTATAAAAAAAATAACATATATGGATGTGCAATGATATAATGTACCTAATTACTTTATGCGTATATTTATCTTCAATTGTAATCTAATCAATATTATAACCATATGATGTATACAAAGAGTACCAAAACGAACAGCAGAAATGTCTTAAGAAATTCTTCGTGTATAATAATTTACAAGTGTGTGTGTGTGTGTGTGTGTGTGTGTGTGTGAGAGAGAGAGAGAGAGCGCACAGACCATTTTTGAAAGCAAAAACGAAATAAGTGTAGCACTGTTAGCAGATGGTACCAGCGATAAATTCTATGTATCGATAAATAATATAGCATTGTTTAAGGGATGAAAATTAAGTCACGTCTGAAGTCATATTTTCTCAATAACATTCTTGATCTTACATTTGCGCTGCAGCCTTCCACTGCAATCGCGTTATCTGTGTTTAATTCCTTATATTAGGAAGCAAGTAGATACACACACACACACACACACATACACACAGAATTCTGAAGTTACTCAATCCCTAATCGTTACGCTAATTTTTAATAAGATGACTTAATGGATGAAAAGATACGGTTGTTATAAATTATGATAAAAAAAATGTAATAAAAGAGATACCCTTACGAAAAAATACACTCAATCATACATTGACGGTCTGAAATAACCATCAAATCGAGTGTAAACAGTCAAATTTGAGTGTTTCATGAAGGTTTACACTCAATTTAATGGTTATTTCAGACCGTCAACGTATGATTGGTGTATTTTTTCGTAAGGGTATAAATGGCAATATTCTACGTTGACCCGATACGTCGTCATCGATACTCGATTACTCGCACGTAATAGCGATTAGGGATAAAACACCGGAAATATTTAATAGGAAATCTCCATGCCAACGCTAATTGTCCGCTTTCCCCTCAACGGCGATCACATGTATGAACATTGCCTCGGGAACACAACATCAAAATTTTTTGTGTAAAGTACAACCTTTTCTCTCCTGGTCTTTTTACGTTTAAATTGTACAGTCAGCAAACACAGCTGTCCGACGATGCAATCGCGCTCAGCGTTCTTCTAATCTTCGCACTTCCGTAAGTACAAGATAAAAACGTGCTGCGCCTCGCACAGACATCCGCGACATAATGTATTATGTAACCTGACTCGTGTCAGGTCTCGTGTGGTTATTTTCCTCTAGCTTAGCACGCCTTTTTCTCTCCTTTTGCATACACTGAATTTGAACTTTGCATGTTTCACAGCATTCTTTCTGAAAAATGTAAATTATTTTCAGGATTGGGAAGTAACTCGTTACTTGTAACGAAGTTAGAATTATGAGTTACCTTTTTTCAGTAACTGTAATTTAACTTCGTTCCTTTCTTTCCATTTATAACTGTAACTTAACTTGGTTACATTTTTTTGGTAACTGATAACTAATTTAATAGTTACTTTTATAACTAATTTAATACTTACTTTATATATTTCAAATTTATTCATAAACATATGGGCTGCATTCAGCAGAATAAAGTGCTCAGTGATAAATCATCTTTGAGAATAGCTATTATATAAACATTAAAGTTGGAACTTTACTCTTTAAAACAAGTTCCGAACCATTGGTTTACGCGATGATTTTTTGCAAATAACCATTCGAATTTGGCGAACTTTTAATTTAAAAATATCAATACCATAATTTTGATTCATTTATTATAAGTTATTAATTCAGTTATTAATTCAGTTTATATATTAAATTTATTTTGATTTTAAATTCTTAAAATAATTGTGATTTACTATATATAAAATAATATAGCATATAATCCAATGTTTATTATAATAAGTAAAATAATTTTATAAAAAATTTTTAGAAATGTAAGGTTCTTGTATTTAAAATAGTAATGCGCATAAACATTACAAGAAATTAACAGAAAAGTAACGACTCGTTACTTTTTGAGTAACTATTATAATTGTAACATGTTACTTTTCAGAGTCGGTAACTTATAACGGTAACTATGTTATTTTTTCAGAGAAAAAACTGTAAATGTAACTAATTACTTTTACAAAGTAATTTTCCCAATCCTGATTGGTATTTTACGCATGTATACGCGTTGCTTGTATATTCAAGGTCTATTCTGACGTTCGCACATTGAGATTAATTCGCTGGATTTCGGTGACGATGTGTTTCCATTACCGCGTGCATCAACGAGCGCTTGCAAATTACTCCATTCGTGTCCAAAAAATATAAATATTTATTCTCTATAGAATACTAATAGCAGATTGAAGAAATAAGATTCTTAAAATCTTCAATCTTGCAGAAAATTATTTCTCTTGTCAGTTGTCAGGATCTAAAGCTTTCGGGGGTTTCATCAGTCTTCATATTATATGACTGAAATGAAGGTAGTTCTTTTTTTACAAAAAACGCATAAAAATGCATCCATTATTAAGCTATAAAATATCCAGAACGTCGGAGACGCGAGAAAATCCGAGTATTTCGCTGCCAGTCTAAAGGCCGATTGTTGGCGGGCGCGGATCGTCGTCGGAAGTGCCGCGGCCGTTCTCCAGCGGCGGGACCACGTGACCGCGGTCGCGGGCATCGCGCACGCGCGATGCGGTCGATAATGTACTGTACGGCACGGGCGAGCGCGGCGGTCCCGCCGCCTCCGCCACCTCCGCCGCCGCCTCCGCTGCCGCCGCCACCATCGCTACCGCCTCCACCTCCACCGTCGGCCGCTCAGCTGTTTCTGTTTACTAAACAAAGGAGCCAGTTCAACGCTGGATGGCGAACGGCGCGTCCGCGCGCGACGCCACTGGTTCCCCGCTCGAGAGATCGACGACGACGACGACGACGTACGTCCGAGTCCGCGCGACGCCGTGAAGTCGCTGACGCGACGCGACACGACACGGCGCAACGCGACGCAACGCGACGCGACCCGCGGGCAGGTATTTCAGCTCGTCTGGGCTCCTCCGCCTGGCCGCATGCGAAGGAGATAACCCGGAAAGTGTGCGACTACTCCGGGGCGCACCGCGGCGGCACCCACCGACCACGGCGAACGCGGAGCGGCGGCCCGAGGTTCGAAGGGCGGCGCGCAAACAGTGAGTAAAAATAAATAAGAGCGACGTGTTGGCGTCCAGGGCCAAGCGAACGCTCGTTCCCACCAGTCCGTCCGCCCGCCCGCCCGCCCGCCCGCCTGGTCCTTGACACGATTTCCCGACACGCGTCGGATTTTCGCAACCCTTCGGGATTACGTATCTCGACGGTGGTCGACGGGAGCTTCCGCGCTCGCGCCCTGCGCCATACGGAAGTGGTGCGCTTGACCGCGCCGCTCGTTACGCTCGTGCACGACACGCAACGCGACCGATGTCGCGTTATGTTATACGTCACGTCGCATTTAGCTGAACAATGCCGCGCGCTCAAGTTTTGTCTTTTTTTTCTTATTCTTCTTTGGCAAGCCCCGCTACAGGTCGGACGGTATGGATTCGACCGCCGTCCGACGCATGTGTAATAAAGCCTTGTGTCCACGATGCTAGAAATCGGTCCGAGATCTCGGACCGATTTCTAGCATCGTGGACACAAGGCTCAACAGACCTTATAGCAAAATTACCTTTTTAAAAAAAGGTAAAAAAAGCGCCAAGTAAACTCGCTCGTAGTTTGTACCAAACTATACCTCGTAATGTCTTTGTACCTCGAAAAAACCCAAGTGGTATCTTTCGTTAAAAAATAAAATACAGCCCAAGTGGTACGTATCTATGTATAAAAATATGGATTCGACCGCCGATACCGCCGTCCGACGCATGTGTAATAGATAAGGGGATCTATTACGTATTTTGGGATTGAGTGAAAATTACAAAAGTGAGCGAATTCACTAGGTTTTGATCAATTTCATTGGTCAAAAAATGAAATTGGTCAAAACCTAGTGAATTTGCTCACTTTTGTAATTTTCACCCAATCCCAAGATACGTAATAGACCCCAAGATCCGCGAGGCTCTTCTCAGGGGGCCTATTACATATCTTTTAAAGGAGTGAAAATGCGGAAAGTGAGCGAATTCACTAGGTTTTGAGCAATTTCATTGGTAAAAACCTAGTAAATTCGCTCACTTCGCATTTTCACTCCTTTAAAGTCTTGTGTCCATAATGCTAGAATTTGGTCCAAGTTCTTGGACCGAGAAATTTGTAGTCAATCAATTTGCAGCTTTTACGGAAAAACGGCAATTTTATTGGCTATACGTTTCTCGGACCGAGAACTTGGACCAAGTTCTAGCATCGTGAATACAAGGCTTAAGGGATACGTAATAGGCCCCAAGATCCGCGAGGCTCTTCTGGGACTCCCGGTGAGACTCGTTCTTTGCACTCGCGCGTCATCCGAACGGTGGCGACGTACATATAATCGTACAGCCGCGGTTTTTATAGGAAGAGAGCCATCGGCTCTCGCTGATTACACATCCGTCGAGCGGTATCAACAATTAGATCTAATTACAAGATGCCGTCGGGAAGCGACGTAGAGCTCACTTTGTTCTACAGGGTGATTCAGTTAATATCAGCGTCTCGCGTATCTTTTCACTGATGGCTGACAGTGGAACAATGACGACGGGACAATGACAAAAGAACAATGACAACTTTACGAAACCTATTGTACAATTATTATATATCCCGTAGAAGCAAGGTATCCGTTTTTTATTGTAAAACATGCAATTTAGAAATCAGAATAACATAACGCCTGTCATAACGCAATTTGATCATTCCTCCACGATTTCGGGATTGCGCAAAATTTTTGTAATCATCTTTTGGGATAGCCAAGTCACTTTTACGAAAAAATAAATAACGTGTTTTTCTCACACACCTCGTAGTAAATTTTTAAATCTGTTGCAATACAAAACGTGGCATTATAAGATCTTACCTGCGAAACGTGAACGTTAGCTTTTTATTCGATCGTGCTCGTTCGCGGTCATCTTCTCGCCGATGCATTAAAGATATACATAAAAGAGCAATATACAGGATATATATATATATAAATAAGAGAAAAGAGAGAACATAGAAACACGCGAACGCACGTCGTGCATGGTCGACTTCTGTTTCTTATATCTGCGTTTTGTATCCCAATTGTCCTGTTTTGCAATGGGCTTGGCTACCGCCGGACTGCAAATCGATTGCACTATTTCCGTTCATGTGGTTGCAACGGAGAAACCACCTTTCCGTTACTTTCGTTCGTTAAAACCGAACACCGTTCTCTTTTTTTCTCTTTTAACCGGGAGACTCCTCCGCTCGAATATAAGACTTCTGACAATTATCGTAAATCTCGCGTTACGCAATTAATTATCGTTTCCGTTAGAAAATAATTAAAATTATATTTCCAAAGCGATATAATTATTATTAGGATCATTTACTGCGAGCAAAACTCCGCGGAATATTGCATAATATTTAAACGAAGTAGAAAGTAGACGCCTATATATATATATATATATAATTTATATAATAGCTTATAATTTTAATGGTCACATTAGTAGTTTATAATTGGAGAAATGTATGCAAATAGATAACATCGGTCGAGTTTGTTGATCTTCATTCGTGCCGTTGTATTTTAGCAGCTTACGCAACTTTCAGCGAACCCGTTTACTGGCAAAGACGTCTCTAAAACGCTTGATCAATTGCGTAATCGGATTCCGACGCGTTCGTTTAGTGCCTCCCGTTTAATTGTTTAACGAATTCTACGACTGCATTTCCATTGAAAAAGACAAAGAGTACGTACTGCTCCTATACAACCTTGATAACTGAAAGATTACAAGGTCGAGGTGGGAAAGGGATTCGTGCGTAATTACGGATTTCGCGCAACTCGACTCCGATGCGACTTAAAGATTGATGAACGTCGTATATTTTAACCGGGAAAGGCATCGTGTTTACTATGATATCGGCAATATCAAGATGAATCACGGATAAAAATAAAGAAAAACAGAATCTTCCATATTTTCTTCTTTCCTGTTTCAAAATGAGAATAATCCGCCTCGTACAACGTACATTTATTTCTTATTTCTGATTAAATTGCAAAATCAAAAAGGTGAAAGTTACGGAATGTAAGATCTACACATTTTTGGAGAGTGCATTTTAATGCGGAATACCGCGGAACTCGCTAAAGTGTGATAATGCGCAAATTATTCTGACATTTACGACCGCGCATCGTTTCGAAACGCGTAGTCGCGCTTTAAAGACGTGCTTGAGATCTAATCAGTTTCACGTTCCATTGACAGCAGTCCTTTCATTCGCGATGATTTAATGCCCTTGTGCAACGAAGTCTATCCTCACGGCGCATTAAACAGCTTTTTGCATATAGTTTCAGTCGGTAAGATATTATGTAAACGAGAGAGATACAGATGCGGATGCATAATAAGGTCGTTTAGGACGATAGTATAAAATTTACGAAAACACCTGGGACACATTCGATTGCCATAATAAAAGCAAAGAAACGTAGCTGACATCGCGTCATCGATTCGTTACACAGAGATCAACGAGGTTCCGCATAATTTTCTCGATGCGTGCCCACGTGACTCTGCAGTCCTTACCTTTACGAGAAATGTTTCTTTTATGCTACTCCACTTTCTTCACTCCTTGCACAACGCGACTGTCCAAGTTGAAAAAATCAAAGGGGCACAGTAGCAACTGAGCCGCAACCAATAACGTAGAACTACGTCAACTGTCACTATTTCTTGGCACTATCTCACTAGTTCTACGTTCTTAAAGTATTCAGCGAAGGACAGTTGACGTAGCCCTACGTTGTTGGTTGCAGCTCAATTGCTACTGTGCTCCTTTGATTTTTTCAGATATAAAATTTGTTTAGAACCTTCACCGATCCTAGCCAAATTCGATACCAACGATCCTTTAATCACTTTGCCAACGATCTATTCACTAGTTATCAACCTTAAAACGGCGTGCGGCGAAACAAAATCACAAGAAACTTAGCTTAACTTTCTAACGCTACTGTATCGAGGGATGGAGGGATGGAGGGTTGAAACATATTTTATTATAAATTGGGCTCTATAAGCTATCTAATGATGTATTATTTATTACTCTACGATTATTAGTTTCGAAGATATAAGCCATAAGCGTTCAAAGTGTGACATGTTTTCATTGCATCCGTGCTCCCGATGTTACCTCCGGAGAAAGACGTAGTTCTACGTCAAAAATAAATTGCATGAATTATTCCTTCATCGAGATCGCCAAGTTTGGAAAGTCGAAATCGATAATGTGTTTGTGAAAAATGTATCATCGTAATCATTAATAATACAATCACACGTGGAATGCTGAATCCTCAATATATCGTCAGATTTACTTCGCCAGCAAACGAGCCAGAGCTTGGAACAAATCGCGGATTAGGTGCAACCAGAACGAATATCTCGTTAGTACGCGTTGAAGAAATTCTGCGCGCTGATACTGATTTTCCGCTTACGATAGCGTGACTCCGTAAGATTTTCTGCCGGATGAATATTCGAAACTTCCTGTTGCTCCTCGCGGTAAAGAAAGTGGATTCCGCCTTAGGCATTCTGCAGAAAGCATTTGTTTCTAACGGCCGTATGCCGAGTGCAATGAAATTGAAATCTGACGGGCAACGTAGATAAGTGAAAACAAGAGCGATAAGAGTAGTGAGTCATCACATTATCGATGAATTAAGACGCAATCACGGAGACCAAGCACGATATTTATTGCTAAATATTTCACTGGCACCAATAAAAGGCGATTACTCGTGCGTTTCGTGCTAAAGCGTGACGTTTAAACAATTACTTTGTTATCTCGACGATAAAAAGATAGCAGAGATTCGTTTGATAAAGTTTCGTTTGTAACGCTTTTGCGATTGTAATGTATTTGACGTATGCACGTTTGACCGCATTTGACGATGCGTTCTGATTGTCGCGTGTATTGCCCGCATAAAGGCAAACATTTGATCTGTAACGTAGCAGTAAGCTGCCGTTAAAACGTGCTCAGCTCTAGCTGAGCTCAAAAGGGAGAAGTCCGCCGCAATGTATAGCGTTCCAGTGAACGGTCCATCCGGTATACACCAGGTGTTCCAGAACTACTGCGCAGCACTTCAGCCACGAATAGTGGAGCACGATTGTTCTGTAAACGTCGGACCGTAAACAGGCTTTGATCTCGCGTGCTTGAAAAATTAATAGACTTTGGCGAGAATTAAGCTCGACTTTTCCACGAAAAGCAGTGGAATCTATCTATCAAGGAATCTATGAGTGAAAAACTGCGCTCTTTCTCTCTACGATCTTCTCTATGACACTCTGTATATATCTCTTCTCTCTTGTCGGCGCCGCTTTCTCATACACATCGATTTAATTGCCGTGCGCCGATGCGAGGCGTTTTTAGGAGTCGAGAAAGGAACCAAGAGAAAGAGCACATCGTCTAATTGAATACAGAATGCTTCTAAAGTTAATTGTACGACGAGACAAGTAGGATTGAGAACACTGCTTATCGATTATTGCCTCAGTATTATAGATAATGGCATCTATTGTGTCGCAGAATCTGCAAGAAGATATTTTATTTGAAAGAATTTTTATATCCACGAGTAAATTTATTATTTTTATTTAAATGTTGATAAGATCTGTGTTCAAGCATCAGAGAGAAGACGTTCCGTTATCTTCGCATCTACGCCATATAATAGCACAGACGCGAATGATAAAAAAAACAGGGACGTAGCGAGGATTTTATTTCGGGAATTTTTTATAAAATAAAATCACAGAACAACTCATAACTTTTTTAATTAAATAAGATAACAATATTAAACTGGAAGCATGCGTCTAGGTTTTTTATTATAGATAATCTGTCGAGTATACCTCCTCTATGTTAATCGAAGAAGTCAAATTTTTGCGAATGTACATTTGTGTCAAACCGTTAAGTCTTAAGCCCGATCTACAATAAGAAGTTGATCCGTCTACATTACGTAGAGTAAGCCTAAATTAAGTATTAAGAACGGCGTAAGGAGTTAGAGTAAGGGCGTAAGCGGAATAAATAATTTCCATTTCGTCTTACTCCTACTCCTGCTTTTCACGTTCGACCTTAGAGCGCAGGAGGAAAATTACCGGCAAATGTGCGAGATTCGAGTTTCCGGGAGTGTAAACTACGTTCCAGTGTTCTTAAAATATTTAATATAATTTGCTATACAAATTTGATATAAAATTAAAGAATTAAACAATGTTATACGAGGACGATGTGTTGGACAGCGCTTTTGACAATGATAGTCATGATCAGAATGTATCAGAACCTCAAATCCAAATATGAAAATCATTAATTAATTTAGTTCAACCAAATTTGTTGCTGTATCAGAAAAAACACAAAGAATACAGTAACAAAAGTATGAAAATACAGATATGGAACAATATTGGGGCATCCTTAATACCGCCAATGACTGTTTATTGAATAACGTTGAAAAAGTGAGGTTAGATTTGATGCAATTTTCCTCTTGCGTTCTGATTGGCTCTTAATTCTTTCTACTCCATCGTATTGTAGACGGAGCTAGCGTAAGCATCTTTACGCCAAAATCGTTACTTCTACTTCTACTCCTTACTCTATCTATTGTAGATCGCGCATTACTTCACTCATTGTATTCTTAAGGTTTTAAGAATTCTTAATTTCCATTAATAATAACCATTTTATTTCTCTCGGCTTTCAATCTTTTATTTTCATATTTTTATATTTAGTTCCAAAATTTCGGGGGGGAATTTATCTCCCTAATTCCTCCCCTCCCCCCGGCTACGCCACTGATAAAAAACAAAACTTATTCGTGTTCTCCGAAACTCGAATAAGTCGTGTCGCTTTTTAAGCTGCGCATTTAGCGTAATTTCAACAATTACGTGACACATAAAAGGTATCGCGTCTACGCCCTCCTGCCGATCGAATTGCGGCGAGCGAACAGAGACTTCGGAGTCCGCTCCGCGCGGCCTATGCAACAAAGGTGCAGACAGAGGCGGGCAGAGGCAGAAGAGATATATAGATATACTGGTACGTGCATTCACAAGAGTCTCGGGTCGCGCGAGCAGAGCGCGCGGCAACCTTGAGGAAGCGAGTAATATTCCGCGGCTCTCTCGGCTCGCATTTGCGCAGCAGAGGAGCAGGCGAGACTTTCGTCAATGTTTCCTCATCGGTTTTCAGACGCGAGGCGGAAAAGTGGCGTTCCGCTCCGACGCGTTTCGCGCTTTTAGCTCTCGTTTCGCGACCGGTGAAAGGACACGCCGCGCGCCACGGAAAGCTCCTCCACTTACCTAATCCGTTGTTTCATTTCCGCGATGTAACGTCGGAGACAAAAGAAGAGGAAGGGTGGGAAGGAGAGGACGCGACACAATGTTTATTACGCTCTCCGCGATGTCTAACGATGGCAAACATTATCGTTCTTTCTTGTTTTCTTTGTTTCTTTCGTTTTTTTTTTGCTTTGACAAACAATCTTTCTTGTGGACACGAGTGTCTCGCAAGCGGTTGATTGAGTTATTTTACTGTGACGTTTGCATTTTGCGCAATGACGTTTTGTATTTTCTGTTAGTTACGACGCAGTTGGAACGAACAGCTAGACTCTCAGTGAAGAATTCCGCGTAATGGATCGAGCGTAAAATCTAAATACGAAAATATATGTGTCCACTGAAGCATCTTGCATTCAACCTCGGTTCCGTTGTGAAATTTTGAAGGTTTATCGCGTCGTCAATTGCACATTTGAATTTTATCGCGCTTTCACGCCGACCCTGAGATCTCTGGAGTGTGGAAGCGCGAAAAGCCGTAATCAGACTATGGATTGGGATTGGAATTTGACCAATTAAAACAAGATTTACTAAACTTGATATTGATTTTCTTTCTTCTGATTGGTTAAATTCCAATCCAATCCCAATCCCAATCCGTTGTCTGATTACGGCTAAAAGAGGCCGAAGAATAAATCTAGCTTAACCCCTCAAGGGTACACATATTAATTTACTCGGGTCTACGGGTACACTGGGCACAAAATACCCAGTCGCAGTTTTTTGTTTATAATTTGACTCCTAATTCAACGTAGATCTTTTTTTTTAAATTAAAGTTTATGCAATTCTGCGTAAAACGAATCTGTAATCGATTAGGTTTAATAAATCTAAAGCGCGGAAGTATTAATCATTGAAAAAAAGAAAAATTTTCGAATTTTCGCGTTTTTTTTATTCAATCTTCAATATCTCTGGTTCTAATTGACGAAAATAAAAATTTTAAAAAGCATTTTAAAGCGGAAAAGTAGTACTTCAACGATATGGTAACCGTTTTTTGATACGACTTTTAGGCTCGTTTCTACCTGAGCCTTATACCATCCGAATTAAATTACGGGTCAAACGTACCCAGGGTACCCTTGAAGAGTTTAAATGTCCTACACTAGGTAGCTTTGCAATTTGCTTGCTCTTGCCTCGGAGAAATTAATTCACGCGGCAGTATTGTGAAGCGGGATGAGACTCGCGAATTTCGGGACGCGTTTCAATTGGACCTTTTTCGAATCTTCGTCGTGGCGTGAGGCCAGGGAACGCTTATCTCTCTCGAGGTTTACGAGGAATTGCGGGGAAGGTCAGCCGCGTCTTTTCCGGCGCTCACGCACCGTGCAAACGCAACCCGACTGACCCACTGCGCCGACGATTCTTGCTGACATTTCGTAACCGTCACCACTGGTCGTATATTTAGCGTTACGTTACGCGTGGCCACCGCGCGGGAGAACGGGACAGCTGTAGTGGGTTCACTTGATACCGTTCAAGCCTTGCGGCTCAGCTGATTGCCAGCCCGCCGCTCACAACTGCGCATGCTATAACTACGTGTCTATCAATGTCCTGTTCGCTGTTATCTGCGCACAATTCTCGTGTCATCTGGCTCGTTCAATTCTTCCGTCAGGTTGATGGAACTAATTTGGAAGAATATCTAGATGTGAAAATATGTATGCTGTCGAAGCCTATTGTATTCAACCTCGACCTCATTTTTAAATTAAACTTTTAAGTTTTGAAAGTATTTTTTACAGTATGAATTTTCTAATACAGAGGTGGCCAAACTTAGAAGCACCAAGATCTACTTTCAGCTTCCTCATCCCATTGCGATCTACTGTTCCTTGTCGCAGCGATCTAGATTTACATGTGTAATAAGCATGTTTATTTTATTTTGTATGTTTGTGTGCGATTGAGCATAAAACAGCAATAATTAAATTATCAAGGTAAATTATAGTCGATTCAACTGGCCAAATTTATTAAAAAATCTTTTACGACGTTTCGACCATGGGTTTTGGTCATTATCAAGTGGAAGAGAAAACTTTATCTGTGGTTTTAATAATTAAATTAATTATGGTTACATTGCAATTACAACTGTTGTATTGTGAATTTCACGTTGCCACGCGATCGACCGTTTGGCCATCTCTGTTCTAATACAACACGAGATAAATTATTTTTATTGTGGCAGACACATCTTGTGCTTCTGTATTGCTTCTGCGAGAGTCAGTCTTTGTTTATTCACGCCTGATGATTCACGTACATTTACATAATATAGTTCTTTTATTTTATATTTTTATATCGCTTCCATCTCTCTGCGAGAGTTGTATAAGATACACTGACGTTTAGTTTTTTTTTATTAACGTTTGACGTATGTTTACGTTTTGAGGCCCTCATTGAGATTCTCATTTGCGAATCTCCGTCCCACATAGATTTCGCTCTGGATTTGTCGATTGCTCAGACTTCGCTTTCGGCGGTCGTACCAAAACGCACCTATATCTTATGAATCGAGACACATCTGCAACCAGCGTGAAATTACACAAACGTAGAGAGTGAATCTTGGCTCGTACAATCGTATTCCACTTACGGCTTCCGTAAATCGTAAAAGCCTGTGTTTAGATCCACGCACGCAGCGGCAGGGTTTCACTCTTGCTTTTCTATTTTATTGCCGGTCGCGGATGTATATCCGATTTGTAAAAAGCGTGATTTCACGGGCGAATCCAAAGCGTCGCGTTAGGCAATACGTTAGGCAATCGCTTAGGAAATACGCAACCGTTATCATGCATAAATTATTCTTACACGTGGAAATTACAATTAAAAAATCCAGGAATTCCTCGTAATGAAAATTACATTTAAAAACCAAGATAATTTTTGTTCGACACGACTGGCCAAATTTATTAAGAAACTTCTTACGACGTTTCGACCATAGTTTTTGGTCCTTATCAAGTAATAAACGTTTAAGTTACAAAGCAACACCTAAGGCATTGTGTCCAAAACAAGCTCGAAAATGTGTTTTGTGCGTCGTGTGAAAAAACAATTATACATATTCATATCGTCGAATTTGTCTATTAGGTAGTTTCCAGCTGCTCTCAAGAAGCACGTTAACGATGAGCGACAGATAAGTAACTATATTTAAAAAATCCGAGTTCTACCCCTCGTTTATATAAAGCTTCGTCGAAAATTCACGCGAGGTTTCGCAATACTCGCATTTCCGACGGGATAATGTTCCGATTGCATGCACTGAGAGAAAAATTTTTTCAAATTAGAAAAATATATTTTCTTAAAACCATATCTTTTGATACAAGTGTATTTGTTTGTATTATTTAAATAAAAATATTTAGTTTTAAGTAAATACACATGTTACCTTAAGTATATTATTTTGTACTTTTACATTTTTTACATTTAAATCAATATTTTATAAATAGCCTAATAATATTATTAAACTTCATTAAATTGTTTTCTAATATTAAAAAATCTGGTTATTTTGAATATAAAAATGATGTAACAATAAATATTTTCTAGAACGAAAAGAAAATAAATATTTAATTAAAAATCACAATAAAACACGAGGGCTAATGAGCCAAGCTAGATGTTCGTTATAATATAACATATTAGCACGAACATCTAGTTTGGCTCATTAGTCCTCTTGTTTTATTGTGATTGTTAATCTACTGAGCCTAAAGAACTAATTTTGTTTATTTAATTAAAAATTATAAATATTATAAATATTTCAATCAAGAAATTTTAAGCTTGAATACAATAAATAAGCTACTGGGACCCACTGAGTAAATAATTTTTTGTGTTAAATAAAACCTTTTTGTATCAAGATATTTTTTCTCTGTGTGTTTATTTCCTATGTTACACGCGCAAGATCTTCCGCGAACAGCGCGTCAGTGTTGTCCGCGTTTCTCGCGGCGGATTCGCCTTACGACAGAACAGGCAATCCTTAGAGACGTGTCCACTGACCGTTGCGGACTTTCGCGACTCCCGGTATCCCGTTGATAGAGCAACGCGCCTCCAATGCGCCCGTAACACGGTGCAATGCACGGGGTCTTGCTAGAGACCCTCTCTCTCTCTTTCTTTGTCTCTCTCGCGCGCTCGTGCGCGCGCGAAGCCGCGGAGCGGAGAAAGTTAATTTCGCATGGCCGTTGAACCGATATCGCCGCTATTACGCTTAGGGGAAGCGGAGAGTAACCGCGGTTAGACGCGGTTAGACCAATTTGCTGCTTCTAGGCCAGTCATGTCTTATTCGATCCGAGCCGGCCGTCCGACTCGACGTCGATCAACGGAGTTGCCGCCGTTTGCGCGTTCGGCTTACGAGGATCGCCCGCGGATCGAAACTAGCGCATCCCGAATTAACTCCTCGCGATCTGACGTACGCTCGCTGGTTTTGTACTCCAGCGTTGGGTCGCGCGTAAAGAAGCGTGTCCGAATTTCCGGCGAGGTGGCAGACGAGCAGCAGCTTTCGCAATGACGTTTCATGACATGACATGACATTTTGTTTCGAGGAAGTCTTTTATTGTTTCTTCTTTTTTTCTTTTTGTTAAACGATTTTATTTCGTACAAATATACTTTCTTTCCCCTGGATACCAATTAAGTTGCGCGAGGTCAAGCGCGAATAAGACCTTTCAGAAAAATTACAATTTGCAGTTAGAAGCCAAGGAATAACTTGTTCATATTACATCGTTCGCTCATGACGATGAATATTTATGTAGGTCGTAGAATTTGCATTGATTATGCGAGAATTGCTTTCCACAACGGCTCGTGGGTATGAAACAACGTAAATTAATAGGACGCTTCGAAATACACGATGTATCGTAATATCTTTCTTATGTAAACTCAATCGCAATTTGGCGTGCGTCCAGCAAAAAAACACGAGAATGGCTCTTTACGTGTTACACTCTCGCCGAATTAACGTAACAGTCTTCCGTTTTGCGAGCGGGCTCGTAATCTTACGTTATAATCTATTACGCGGTCACGATTATATTTTATCAGTTTCAGAATTTTGACGGATCTATATATATATAAACAAATGTCCCCTGACTGACTGACTCATCAACGCCCAGCCCAAACCTCTAAACCTAGAAACATGAAATTCGGAGAGTATATTCCTTCCATAACGTAAGGAAGGGAAGGACCTACTAAGAAGGGATTTTTAGAAATTCGACCCCGAGAGGTAAACCGCTGAGGGCATTGCGGTGTACAGATTTGGGGCATTAGTGGGCATTACTAGGACACATTAGTGGGCATTACATAAAAAATTCACTAGTAATGCCCAAAAATTGTGTACTTTTAGTGTACTTTTGTATACTTTTGTATACTTTGTGTACTTAGTAATGCCCAATTTTGGGCATTACTAGGCATTGGTGTACACAATTTTGGTCAGCGGTTTACCCCTCGTTCGACCCCTAAGGAGGTGAAAAGGGGTAAAATGTGTTTTCATGGATTCCTCAATATCTCTTAAGCCGCAATCAGACTATGGATTGGGATTGGGATTAAATTGGAATTTGCAATCAAAGTAAAGTTCATTAAACTTGATATTGGTTTAAGTTTTCTTTCTTTTGATTGGTCAAATTCAAATCCAATCCCGATCCCAATCCATAGTCTGATTACGGCTTTAAGCCCGATAGATTTGGTTTTTGCTTACAAAGATTACCCATACAAATGCTTAAAAACATAATTCAGGATTTTGCCCTAATCAACCCCTAAAAGGGCAAACCTAGATTCGGGGGTGAATTATAAATAATTACAGAGTGTTGTCTGACATGCGGTAGTTGTGCTAAATTTAAATTGTTCATTGCAATTAAAGGAAAGTTTATTGGAGTCAAAATGGATTTAAAGTAGTTAAATACCGTAGCGAAGCACGGGTGTCAAGCCATCTAGTATTGCATATATGATACGATGCGATGTACAATAGAAAATATCTCGTTTCTGTCGGCGGACAACTCGGGGCAGGTTTAGATATCCCTAAATCATGTCAGACGCTCGTTATACTTTCGCGAGTAGAAATGCAAAAGTCACTCTCCTCTCGATCTCCTGATTATAACGGGAATACCTTTGATCGCGCACATTAGAGTCAGGTATGCACGGCGTTGCGACACGTGGAGGATGGTTGAATGGCGGTCGTCATGCACAGTGAGGACGCATCGAATGACCGAGTCGCCGTATATAGCGCGCGTAGAAAGACATTTATCGCCGATCGCGAAGACGTGGCAATCCGACTACGTATTAATAACCGTAATAGATCGGAAAGCCCGATTCCGAACTACGTCGTTGTTGCGCGCTCGAGAAATCGCGATACGTGGAAAGTCGTCGAAAACCATTTCTATGACGCGATATTAATTAAACGCTACAGATGGGACTGCAGGACTTAGAGTGACGCTGAAGAGAGCACTACAATGTTCACGGGAACGATAATTTAATGACGATGACATGGAATTAGTTTCAGAATTGTCATACATTGGAGTACCTCTTCGGAAAGAAAGTTCTCCAGTTCGTTCGTTTCTTACATTACGTTCCGATTTCTAAAAGGGTCCTAAGACAAATTTAAACCCTAGGAGAACTATTCGCGAGATTGTTCGATGCGTCAAACCCCACTTTCAGGGTATCGAAATACCTCTTTCTCTTTGTGCACTTGCGCAGGCGTAACAATAATCGTTAACTTTTCGGGGGTGATTTTTCTCAGTCAGCATGGGTCCGCTGATAGGACAGGTTTAGGATTGTCCCAGGTTGTTTCTAGATACTGGCTCGCGTGGGCGAGCCGAGACGCGATCACGAAGAATCGTTTTGTCGACTGCTAGAGAACCGGTACCGGTTCTCGGCCGCTGCGCAAAAAGACAATGGCGTGACCTTAGCGGATATGGTGAGACCAGATTCTACATGTCTCGAGGATGACCGGCTCGCAGAGGTTTTTCCTTCTCCCTTTTCCTTCCTTTTCTATTCCCGCTGTTAGCGGCGCCGCTTTGTGTTATTTGGCTGACAGCATTGCACATTTACTTGAATTTATATTTCCACGGTCAGCCTAAGGAACAGAATTTATTTTCAGACAGTTCGAAATCTCTATACACAATTTCATCTTTTCTCCTTTAAATAGCTGCTCCGATCTTCCTAAAAAATTATCTGAAAGTAATGCACATGCGATTTATTGGATGCAATAAATATTTGCTCCGCCAAAAGAACTATTAAGTAACAATAGATTGCTCGATTAGTCATCAAAATAATGATACTAGATGCGAAAAGTTCAAAAATCTCAAAGCAAGTACATATTATATAAGATAATTAAAAAGACACATATTTGATAGAGAGAACTCAAATCCTAAGGTTCGTAGATGCTTTAATAACATCTTACATATTCGCCATACAAACCTTAAGACAGGATGAGTAAGTTTCCTGTGATTTTCCAGAATGCTGTAAAAATGCCGTCGTTGCTGGAAGCGTTGGAGCTAAAGTACGGCAGCTCAACGACGGACTGCTCATTAACGGACGATGAAGCAGAGTCCGGTTCGCCCAAAGCCGCCCTGTCGGTGAGCATCTTCATCCCCAAGAAGTCTCCGCGACACACAGTGCCGGCGCTACTGGTGCTTCAGGACTGCGACATCGAATCGGCGGGCAATGACGCCGAAAAACTTCGCAGCAAGTGCAAGAACGTCGAGGAGCTTGACCTGGCGCAGAACAAGCTGTCGCAATGGACGGAAGTATTCGGCATCCTGCAGCACATGCCCAAGATCAAGTTCGTAAACTTGAGCTTCAACTGCCTCGCGGAAGTGTTGGAGATCAAGCACGGTAACTACGATCTTCTGAGGAACCTTGTGCTCAATGGCACCAGGGTGTCCTGGTCGACGGTACAGGGCCTCGTACGGCTTCTGCACAATCTGGAGGAACTTCACTTATCCTTGAACGAGTACAAAACGGTGGACCTGGATTATCAAAAGCCGGAAAACGTAAATCCGGCGCTGAAGAAATTACACTTCACCGGCAATCCGGTGGAAGTTTGGAATGAAATCTCAAAGCTAGGGTAAATCACACACGATGTCATTTTAATGCTAATAATTAAAATTGATCAGCTTCTCTAGTGATACGAAATAAAATTCATTATGTAAGTCGTTATTCCTCGTACTGCTTCAGGTATCTATTTCCGAACTTGAAGAGCCTCGTTCTCGCCGAGTGTCCGATCAGGTCGCTCGGTCTGGAGAAAAATCGGAATTTGCCGAGCGAGGATAGCCGCCGAACGAAGGAAGAAGGTCACGGGCAGGATAGCGAAAACATGAATCACTTTGATGCGGATGAACACACGTCGTCGACAGACGAGAAGGGAAATAGGATATTCGAGAACAAGGTCAACTACGACAGATCCGAGTCAAAGTCGGAATCCAATGGAAGCATCGAGTCGTCCCACGATCCCTTCAGGATGCTGAGGTTCTTGAACTTGAACGGTACTCTGTTATCGACTTGGGACGAAGTCGAAAGGCTTGCCAGATTCCCCGCGCTGAAGTCGCTCAGGATCCAAGGCTGCCCGCTTTTCGAGGTAAGTGGTCTTCGATCGAAAATTGTAGACCCTTGGATTACGTTTAAGAGACATTTTGATTGACGCATCTTGATTTTTTCGGGTGTAATTTGATTAAAGAAAGATAATGAGCGAATTTCGTATTTAAACTTATTATCTTTTCTATAAACGTGTATATATATTAAATAAAAAAATATACGTAATATTAGATATTTAAAGTAGATATCTAAATTATTGTATTGCCTCAGTGGCATGTTTTTTAAATGTAAAATAAAAGAGAAATCTTACAATTAGAGAGGGATTAATTATAACGGGAGACAGTTACAACACAGACAAGTTGAGATTAGTTAGTTTTGCTACATATGGAAATAATATTCGTTACCACAAAGTAAATTTAGAAGATTAGAATAGACGAAATATGATACGAGTATACCGTTCTGAAATCAATGTCTATTTTCACTCTCAAAGTGCATCAAAGTATGAGCGCACTCGATAGATGGATTAGAGACACATGTTTAATCCCTCACATTAAAACTGCAACAGCCGTTAACGGTTACGTGAGAAATAGCGTGTCCTAGTCAGAAATCGTTCTGCGTGAACACACAGCAATTGGATCTTGGCACATGCTCAAACAAGCTTATAGATTAATGCAACATAGGTTCCAAAAACAAGTTCTTGGAATCAATACACTCTGCAAGCACTCCTCCCATATATAGCACTTCTAATCATGGTCGTGTTAAAAGAATTTGTTATTAATAGACAAACGCGAAACAAAAAATTCGCTGTTTGTGTTAGAAGGAGCCTTGTTATTTAACAAGTCTCTTTTAACTGTGCGCGAGAAGCGGAATTAGATAAATCAACACGTCATCGTACTAATTAAACGTGCGTAACATGGTAGCCTTCGATTCAATGAGAGACCAGTTTTGCCGCGGAATGTGTTCCCTATTCTTCAAGTTACTGGCGTCTATAATTGTAATCTCGCTGTTACAAAGGTAGCCTCGGCATATTTTTCAATCGATTAGAAAGCAATATTTTTTATTCATATCTTGATAACGTTTTCCAAATTTGTATTATTCGAGAGATAAAAAAACGAAAATTATCACACTGTTATTATAAGAGATTTGTCCATTTTGGAGCGCATCTATAAAGGCGGCTAAACAATATTAAATATTTCTCAAAATGCAGATTTCTGCATTTTTTAAATTTTAATATTAGTTGGATTTTTATATATATTCGTTTCTTTGATATATCATCCAGCTATATAGCCCAAACTTGATCAAGCCTCATCATATTTGTGTAGCAATCCCTATCTATATTAGATATCGCAAGTTTTCATCCATCATTTTATATTCGTTTAACATTTCCCAGAGCCCTCGAGAGTACACAGAACACGAGAGGCGGCAGCTACTAATAGCCCGACTGCCAAACGTCGAGACTTTAAACGGCGGCGGCGTGATATCGTCTCAGGAGCGCGAGGACGCCGAGAGGGCCTTCATACGTTATTACATGGACAAACCGGAAGCTGACCGGCCCGAAAGGTGAGTCTCGCCAAGTTCGATCTCGGTCGTTTTTTCTTTTTTTTTTATAATCAAGACTTGCACGAAACAAGTTTCAAATACATCTTCAAAGGCACCGTAAGTTGCTTTAAGGGGGTATTCTAGTGTAGAAGTTTGAAAAAATCGAAATTTTTTTGCATTTTCTCAAAATATATATTATGAGAAAAATATGTCTATAAAGGGATTTGCTCGAATTCATAAAATTAACAAAGTTATAGCGGTTTGACAACGAACAATAGCTTTGTTTCGTTCAAAATTCGTTCAACCCGTAGGTCTTACGATTAGTTTGAAAGAAAAGGGCTTAACGGCTTCCTTTTGACCTTTCTAAGCCCAGTATTCATAGTCCATTCTTATTTCAAGACTGTCTTAGGTAAAGTCTTAAGACGCTAATACGGCTCGGTAGTTGGTTCATGATATCTTAAAATTGTACTTAAGATGGTTTTAAATATAAGAACGGACTATGAATACCGGCCTAAGAAGAGATATCTGCTGTCTCGGCTCAGTATTAAGAGAGTTTAGTATAACTTTGATCGTCGAGTAGAGCGGACACAAGGGCGCAACAAAACTATTCATCAAAACAAGTGCGCAAAACTTTAAACGCGTTTTTTTCAAAACCATGTTTTTTGAAATAGCTGCCATGATATCTCAAGATCTACTTGACCGATCAAGTCCAGCTTGTGCGTACATCTTCAGTAGATGTGTCGCTATAGTCCCTACTAAAATTAAATTTAAAAACATTTTTTTTACAATTTTTACAGCCTTCGAAAGATTAAAAAAATCGTGATCTATACTCAATTTTCAAAGTGCCGCCATTTTTTAAATTTTCAGTTTTTCCATTCCATTCTGGTACCTGCTATAGCCAAACTCATACTAATTAAGAATCTTTTTGTTTTTTTAAATTTCAGATAAGCAGAACGGCAGCAATTATGGCAGCCATTTAGGAAATTTTTTTTTGATAGGTGTATTCGTAGGGTTTCTCTCGCACTGTTATTCATATCCATTATTTTAGCTTAAAAAAAAATGTTTAATGGACTCCAAAGATAACCCAGGTAGCACGTGTTGATTCATATACGCTTTATATATGTTTCCTAAACGTATCTAATGTTTTATAACCGTTTAGGAAACGTACCTATAATAAAATATATAAAATATATAAAATATATAAAACCAACACGCGTGCTACTTGGGAATGAAATATATACGTAAAAAGCCAATATTAAAAATTTATATTGGTTCCTTGTAAAAATTGCTAAAGAAAGCAAAAAAAACACGTGTTACACTAAAATAGTAAGGGCCTTTAACGCGCTTTTAACGTAAATTCCAACGTTTTGCCCACGAAAAAGCCCCGTCCTCGTTCGGACGGTCCAACTTCGCCCAAGTCTATTGGACTATTCTCGTTTCATGGCCACGCTCCTTGACCCTCTTCTGCGATTTTCAGGTATTCCGAGCTTGTGGCTATTCACGGAAAGTTGGACCCCTTGGTGAACGTAGATTTGACACCGGAGAAAAGGGTCAAGGTCACGTTTACCTACGGAGATCTCGTTGAGGTATTTAACTTCGTATCAGGTTTCGTCACTTTAGACAGGTGTCTCGCGTAACGGTGAACTTTCACTAGTTCCATAATTTTTTCCGCGTGACTTGGAAAATAATTAAGCCTTTACTTCTACAAAGATTCGCAATAGGTATAAAAAAAGAGAATTTCTGTACCGTAAGTAATATTCTTTAATCATGTTTGATTCGAGAGTGGTCACAAACAATTCATACTTTCAGGTACGGTCAGTAGATGTATATAGGACAGTTTTCGAATTAAAAACCAAGTTGGAAAGTATGGTGAAAATCCCTGCCAACAGAATGAGGCTTTTCTACGTTGACCAGGTGAGTTGTTCTGTTCTGTATTAACTAAACGACTTTAATATTGTTCGCAGAATGTTTGGCACTCGACCGATCCTTTAAGAAACCCGAAGTCGCGATGTAAATCACACTATCCTTCCAAACGATCCCTCTTATCCTGGCCTGTATGTAAAGTTTGCAATTTCTCGAAGTATATCGTAAGGTACGAACGCGAATTCATAATACACACGTGAAATTTTGTGCAAATTATTAAGAATTTATCTTATCCTACAACAAAGTTGGCTATCGCTGCAGCAACGCTAAAGAAATATGGAACGAATTAATAATTTTAGGAAATGAAGGCGCAGTATGGACCGGAGGAAATGCTGTATCCAAACAAGCAACTCTATCGATATAACATTAGGAACGGCGACGAGATCATCATTGACAGCAAACTGAATCGATTTGCGTCAACGTCTTCGACCACATCTTCCATTCGTTCCTGAAGAAGAACGACGAGTGAATCGTGCGGTATTGAAGAAATCCGATAACTTCTCGGATTTTGATCTCCACTTACAGCCTCACGATGCGACGCTCGTCGGTGAATCGTAATAACACTGTTACAGATCGAGGCACGGTTTTCACGATTGCGTTTATTAACACCGCGGGTTTGAAAACCGATAACTGTTACACTCGAAGGAGAGGCAGTTCGAGGGCGAATATTTCCCTACGTGGAAGTATATGAGCTAAATGTATAGAATTAGGGATTTGCGGATGTTCGATGTTACCTTGAACCGCAAATATTTCAGAAATAATAGTGGGCAGATGATATATGAGAAATCATGAATTGGCGAAAGCTCGATAATCTATCAGAGGCGAAATTATCGAAGGACAACAAGTGTTTCCTTATAAACGGTATGTCTAGATATTTTCTGAAAATCATTGCGAATTACAACCGTCAATGCACTTTGATCGCAGCAAATGATCGTCCGACGCAATTATTAGATAATTATTTCTTCACATAACAAACTCATCCCGACTTCGACGTATAAACTTAAACCGCTACTAACGAGTTTGGTGCATAGAGAATAATTATTGTGTCCAGTGTACAAGCGTACACGCATTTAGATGGGTAGTTAGCCGTCTTTTTCTTTAACGTAGTAACTCTCGCCTGTCCTTAGGAGACAAAGCGTAATGAGAGCAGAATTGTACATAGCTAATTTCAATTTTCAGCCAAATTCGATGTAGCTACGACGCGAGCGAAGATTTATCCGACCTTTTGATCGACGAAAAAGAAAGTGATAGGAATTCGTAGAAGAAGATAACTCGACTTACTTTAGAACGATGCCAACGAAGAATGTGACGAGACGCGCCGTCGAGACTGCCGTGACGAAGAGAACGAAATATTTTTGTAGAGATCGCGGGCACCCTAGTAGCACAGAACATTGGCAATGCATTGGTTCGTATTAACCAAATATTGGTTATATTGGGAATGTCTTGGCCAATATGAGCCAATGCAAAGCCAATATTGGTTGTCAACAAAATTGCCAATATTGCAGCGCCACGATGGCACCAATGTTGGTTATAAAATAAATCTAAATACGCTGCCAATATTGCAGCGCCACGATGACACCA
>NJRP01000270.1:223320-245480 GCA_003063835.1 Aphaenogaster floridana
CACACGATCAATAATATTGTCAGTATTTGTTGATACTGACAGTATTATTGACCGTGTAAGGTCCCTATAAGATCTGCTATGACCGAATTTGGCCCGTTCTCGATTTTAATTGTGTTATATACACTTCGCGGTCTTGTCAATGTTAATTATAATAAGATTGCTTATCATATTTTTATCTTTAACATCGTAATCCGGATTATAACCGGAAGAATTAGGGATATTAAACATTGGTAGAAAACGTAAGCTACATTGGCGAAGTCATTTTAACAGACGAGTTGAATTATTTCCATTATTTCCGTGTTTCGGTGTGTTGAGGATTCAAAAGCGCAATCACAAACGATACCGAAAATTAATTTTTAAAATACAAGACCAAAAACAAATAGGAAGCGTTCATTTCCTCGTATGTTTCGTTCCACTTGGTTTTCAGACCAAAGAGATAATTGATTTAATGAATTCGCTTGTATCGCGTGCTGCTTTACATACTCTCCGTGAAAGCTCGTGAAAAAAATTGGCCGTTTCGCGGTTCGCGCAGTAACGTGCAGAGGTTCAACGACCGTCGTGTATGAAGTTCTCCAAACCGGGGACAACGGGTTTAACGCGTAAGTTAACAGCGTGATTGTCGTAAAATTTCTAATTTCTCTATTGCACGCGTCGTCCTATTCAAGGCTGCGTACTTTATCGCACTCGCAGTTTTCTGTATCCGCAGATCTTCATCTCATTTATAATACTTCCTACTGAGAGACTGCAATGCAATTTATTATCTACGATATTGTGCCATCGAATTACAGCATCGAGTCACGTAGCCGTGGCAATCAACGTGCTAAATTGCGACCTTCGCACCTTTTTGCCGCAATTTACATAAATCTTGACTCCGACATCTTTATAAAACGAGTAAAAAATACACTGCCGTCGAAAAGTTTTCGGACAAAACCTATAATTAAATTCAAAAAAGTGCCGCCTGTCAAAGATAATTTCTTCGACGAAAAGAAAGTATGAGTTGTGAACTAAAATTGGCTTATGAAATTTCTTTTGTTTCTCACTAGTTGAATAAAATTAGATCATTTTTCTTATAATAATAAGCGCTTCACTACAATTTTTCGCGACTTATACCTTTGTCCAGAAACTTTTCGACGACAGTGTATAATAATTAATAATTAATCAAATTAATAATCAAATTGTTTAAATATAATAAGACTTGATGCGCGAAAGTTTTAACGTTCAGGTTCAGTTCGTTGCCACCGATTTGCAGATCGGATACAGAACGTTCGATAAAAAGTGGAAGAAGTGCGCGACAGGATATAATCATTGGAGCATGAAGTAGAAATGCGTATTCGTTTCTTAATGATACAGCACGATCTCCGGGAAGACTGCGATAAAAACCAACGTGGCAGCGCTGAGTGGAAACTCGTTTCTTTGCACTTGGATTACTTTTCCCAGCCAAAGGTTAATCTGAATTAAATTTAATACAAGAATACTTGAGTTGTGTAGCATTTAGTGTAGCATTTTGAAGAAAAGAACCAAAAAACGAACTGTTCTCTAAAACTCCAGGAAAAACTGATCTTAAAATCGAAATTTCGTTAAAAAAAGGTACAGAAATTTTATATTAAAAATAAGATATTGAAACAAGATGACCTTGAAATATTACGTTACGCTGTTAAGCTGATCTGTATTATTTTTTTCTTTAATCTAATATGTTGTATTCAATAAATAATTAGAAATTCTTTTACTAAAGACATTCCTGGAAATTCTCGTTAACACGATAGATAAAGTTATTATTACGATAAGCTTCTTGCAATCGCAAATCGTCAATCCAAGGAGATTTTCAGCGTCGCGTTCCGCTTGAAATGCATTGAAGGGGAGAGAGGTGCATTTGAGTCGTCGATGGTATTAATGTTCGTGAAGAGGAGAAGTGAGGCTAATGAGGACACTAAAGTAAATCGCAATTCACCGCCGAGCCTCGTGCCGAGTGCCCGAATGAACGCGAATTATCGAGCGCATTAGCGCAGCCCGCGAAACTAATGGCCATGAACCGATTATTCGGATCTTCGTCTCCGTCTTTCTGCCATTGATGGTGAAGCGATCTGCGCCGATCTGCAAAAGGGTCAATTTTAGCGACTAATGGCGCTAACTAAACTCCCGTAATAAGCTGATCGCTTATTACTTTTCCGACCATCTGTGCTGGCAGACTAACGGTTCGTACTTCGTTTGATTTTTTGAAAGATCGCCATTCCTTCGCAAACTGCATTTTCATGGTGGCCACTAAAAAGAGCGAAAAAAATTCCCTGACTTTTCCTTGACTTTCCCTGACGAAATTATAATTTTTCCCTGACTAAAATTCAAATTAACAGTCAAGTGCCAATACGAATAACTAATTAATAAAGCTCTGAATTAATCGGTATTCAAAAACATGTTTACAATCTGCTTAATGGAAAATTGTATTTATACAACTAAGCCACAGAGATTAACAGGATTAATTTTTTAAAAATTTTGTTGCATAAACGTTTACAGCGAACATTACTCACATTTGGTCAATAGTTTTATTCAAATTTTCTTGTATATTTAGATCCATCTACAAACGTACATATTAACTAGATAGAATATCTTTTATAGGAATTAAAAAACTTAAACAACAACAAAGAACTCTGGAATAAACAGTAGCGTATAAGCGCTGCGCAGTGCACAGCGCTCATTAAAGAGATGTACCCGGGAAGCAATTTTTCTTTTACCGAATTTATAAAAATGTCGCTTGTGTATATAAAATATTTCGACCTAAATGTACTTCAATTTTCAACATTTTATTTTGATTAATTAAGAATTCCCACTATGTAAGAAAAAATTATTCTTTGAACTTTGGTTCTCTAATTGTGGAGGAAGCTTTGTTTCTTCTCGTTTTCCTGACTAATTAAAAAATTCCCTGACTTTTTCTTGACCATTTTTTAAATTCCCTGACATTTCCCTGATTTCCAGGTTTTCCCTGACCAGTAGCCACCATGATTTTGTATATAGTCCACGGAGTTCACCATTGAAGATTCTAGGTGTCACGTCCGAACGATCTTTCGGTTTTCACGTTTATCGGACGTCGTTTGCTACGTCCAACTGGAACTGCGCTGCACAAGTTTTATCGCAACCTTTTTCCGTCGGTGCAGCGATAAAGAACATTCGTACTACATTATGTACGACGCGTGGCATATCATTCGCAACGCTCGTATAATTTGTAAAGCATAGAAAAAAACATAACGAATAAAGAAAAAAATATAATATTTTGACATCGCGAAACCATGAAGAGTTGGGTTCGGCGATTATATTCGGCACGTTAATTGATCTTCTCTATATTTTACAAACTTATTTATTCATAAATACCGCAAAAATATTCAATCGAGAACATAATTCTGCGAATACACGAATAGTATTGGTTTTTCCAAAAATTACAGTTCCAAAGTTAATTTATTAGTGTTTCTTCGCGATCTTGCGAAAAGAGATTTAAATTAAAATTCAGTCAAGCCGAAAATAACCGACGCGATGGAACGCAGCCGAGCAGAAAGAATGAAATCACGCGTTGAAGGAACGTCAGTCTTTCTTGGCAAATTTAGGCGGCAGCAGCAACAGCAGCAGCAGCAGCTGCTGCTGCGCGACCAGATCGTCTCCGATATTATATTCACGATATGAACTTTCACACACACTCTCCGATAGCAATCTAATTTCCTATAGAGAAGTTTCACTGTATTTTGAAACGTGCGACTGTGGGATACACATATAACGAGATCGCTTTTCTGCACAATTAATCTTACGTAAAAGTGTATCACACGTGAGAACCTCGGCCGTTAACTAGGCGAATTCCCAATTTAAAATTTACTTAAAAACGTAAAATTTGAAGACGATGGTGCACGGTACGCTGACATTTTTAAAGGACGATCATCTTCAAACTTTTCGACGAAGAAATATTTAATCAACGAGGCGAGACAAAAATCAAACGCAATTAAGATTTCATGCATTTTACCGATATGCGTTATACAAATTTCATGAAAATTGCATTTCACGATGGCATTTTCAAGAGAGTTGACAAATATGATTAATCAAAATTGTCAAAAACTGACACGATTGAAAAGATAAATATATATAATAAATGTTATGTTCCCATATATCTAGATGAAACGTATCCATTATTCGTGGCATTTGCACGATCCAAAAATTACCTGGAAATACAGATTCGTTTAATACGTAGATTATATTATGACACGTGCAAATATCCTTTTTGCTAATTGAATAATCCTGCAACATTCGCGCTTTCGAGCGTCGCTTTAACAACATATGGTTTCAACGAGGCTGATCAGGCCCATTAAATATAGATACACTGCCGCTCTCGCTATACAACTTTCGCAATCACGTTCGCACGTGGATAATGTAGTAAAAATATAAAGTAACATCCCCAACCGTAACAAACTCCATAATTTTACCGTAAAGCCGTCAAATAACAACTTCCGTTGAACAGTTATCAAATAAAATTAAAATGCAATACTATTAATTTTTGTGTTTTATTTAACTATGTCATTTATTTTCGTGAAACAAATAATGCAGTTAATTGATATTAATAATTATATTATTTATTTTTGTAGAATAAATAATACAATTAAATAATACATCGTTCACAGGGAAAAATTTAGGTAAAAATTAATAGCGTCGCATTCTAATTTTATTTTACGAAAATAATAATATAATTAAATAATACACCATTTTCGAACGCATTCGCGTCTATTAATGCTTCGATCATGTTCGCCGAAATTCTGCGAAAACTGAAAACTGAACCACTCAATTCCACTATACTGCTACACGTCACGAAACTTGCTTGTTACTCGCCGGCAAATTATCAGCGTGACGATCGCGAGGTATTACGATGGAAATCTTTCTCGACGCAAGAGGTTTCTACGGGGCAGATTTTCAGACAATCTGACCTATTCTTCGTAACAGTTTCACCTGCCACGAAACATATTCGTGGAGCCCATTGTCTTCTACGTAGACGTTCGCCGTCGCAATACCCCGGAGAGCGACATCGTTTCCGGAGCAATCGGTGTCACTCCTCCATATTCTTCTCTTCTCCAAACGAACAAAAATAATTTTAGCCCATTCGCTTCCCGTTGTTGCCTACTGGTCGACAATTTTACAACGATCCACATATTATTTCCATAAATAATACAATTAAATAATACATCGTTCAGGTAAAAATTAATAGCGTCGCATTCTAATTTTATTTTACGAAAATAATTATATAATTAAATAATACATCATTTTCGAACGCATTCGCGTCTGTTAATGCTTTGAAAAATAAACGGTTTTTAGAAATCTATTTTAAAAGTGGCAGATCTTTTCTTTGCTACTTTCGACAACACTCATCGAGATAATCATATATTTTAGCTATATTTGATGCGACGCACTTTTGAAATTTATAATAATTATATTAACCGTCGTAAATTTAGTTTGCAATAAGTCGAAGAATTCATACGAAAATGATGAACTGAAACGGCAATATAGCATCTGTTTGCTATATTGTTGACATTGCAAACGCTTGCACAAATACTTTTGCGGATTAAACTCACGTTGCTCGTGAAAGGAAGAAAGTAAAGATGAAATCTCTATCGACGATCGAAAGTTCGGATGAGTTCATTCGAATGGCAATTACATTCGCGTCGATCCCGCGAAAGTGGAACTCAGAAACGTAGAAATTAACCGTTCGGTACAAATCCTTCTCGTAAATCCAAACATTAATTTATGCCGCTCACGACGGCCGAAGTGCATTTACGATATCAGCGCGGTTCGGTAAATTATGATTTGTAATCATAATTTATTGGGCAGGTTGCTATCTAATCTAATCTAATCAATTGCTTCGGTCTATTGGTTTAGAACATCGGTCACGCTCGCCCTGTTTTAGAGATAATTATATATAGTTAATTACATCAGAGAGAGAGAGAGGGGGGGGGGGAGGGGGGAGAGAAAGAGAGGGAGAGGGGGAGGGGGAGAGAGAGAATACGCTATTCCCTTTGACATGCTATCATATCGATTATCTCGCTTCGATTATATATCTTCTTGTTAATATATTGAGATTTAAAAAAATATAATTACGTTTATAGTAAACGATCTTGTAATTTAAATAATTGTATCGGAATAATCTCAATTGCTAATAGTTCTGACTAAAAGTTTGAAAATATAGTCTAATCGAAGGAACACCGGGCCGTAGTTTCTATCTCAAATCTCTTTAAATATACCCATTACTAAATTGGATAATATTATTCTGCAAAACAGAGTGCACTTCAATTACAATTTGTCTCGGATTATCTATGTAACGCGAACAGATGGATACTTAACAGATACGATAAAAATGATACGCAGCTATCTCTTGCCGCTTGGGGAGCATGAAAAGAAATCGCGATGTCAATTTACTGCGAACATGGCTTTTATCATGGAAGCATACATCTATATGTAACGTACATCGTTTGAATATTGCACCGTACAATAATAAGCACTGTCTATATGCAGCCTGCATTGTTACACCGATCATTAATGTATCAAAAGCTGAAGATATGTTAAAAGAGAGATAATTAAACGGATTAAAACCATTAAAAGCATGAAAATGTTTCTCGTAAATATGATGGATAAATATGTTACAATATTATAACAAGTAACTGTGTGTGCATATCTATACACAGAAAAAAAAACTGTTGCTTCAATTAAAGTCTACGTTACGGGCTGCCACAAAAATAAATAGTTCATTCAATTATATTATGATTGGACCAAATATCTAGATTATTCTTTTAATAATCTAAATATTTGGTCCATTCATAATACAATTAAATGAACTATTTATGTTGTGGCAGCCCGTAACGTAGACTTTAATTGAAGCAACAGCTTTTTTTCAGTGTATAA
Source organism: Aphaenogaster floridana (assembly GCA_003063835.1). Classification (NCBI taxonomy): domain Eukaryota; kingdom Metazoa; phylum Arthropoda; class Insecta; order Hymenoptera; family Formicidae; genus Aphaenogaster; species Aphaenogaster floridana. The sequence goes on from NJRP01000270.1 coordinate 230,236, forward strand.
ATGACGTCTTTGTTGAGAGAAAAAAAGCAGCTCCCAATTGATTAAAGAATAATGCATAAAGCATTGACGGTAAATTGATTCTATATAAAGTCCACGTAAAAACGTTTTGAATATTGCACCGTACAATAATAAGCACTGTCTATATGCAGCATGCATTGTTACACCGATCATTAATATATCAAAAGCCAAAGATATGTTAAAAGAGATAATTAAACGGATTAAAACCATGAAAGTGTTTCTCGTAAATATGTTGGATAAATTACAATATTATAACAAGTAACTATGTGTGCACATCTATATAATTGACATCTTTGTTGAAAAAAAGCAGCTCCCAATTGATCAAAGCATAATGCATAAAACGTTGACGGTAAATTGATTCTAGGGTGATTCATTTTAATCTTAACAGAGAAATATTTCGAAAATATGCAATTTTACAAAAAAACTTTTCAAATAAAAGTTACTTGACTTCGAGGGGGACAGAAGATGGTAGCAAAAATTTGACCTTGGATAGTCATTTGAAGGTCACCTTCAATTTCTTAAATAGAACTGCCTACTTTTTATTGCATAATCTTGTAGCTTATCTCGAGGGCTTTCCAAAACACTATAATTAAATGTTTTTTCGTTAAGTATTTTTCGAGTTATGAGGCTTGAAAGTTACAGTATTTTGACATAAAATACAAAATATCTTGTAAAACATTAAGTTTTCAGTAATGTTACCTTAATACTTTTATGCACAGAATAATGAGACGAATCATTTGGTATGGAAAAAAGACATGGTTGCTTTTAAGAAAAAATATGCAGATTTTGCAGATGCATGTTGCAAATTAAGTACATATTTTTTCTTAAAAGCAACCATGTCTTTTTTTCATACCAATTGATTCGTCTCATTATTCTGTGCATAAAAGTATTAAGGTAACATTACTGAAAACTTAATGTTTTACAAGATATTTTGTATTTTATGTCAAAATACTGTAACTTTTTCAAGTCTCATAACTCGAAAAATACTTAACGAAAAAACATTTAATTTTAGTGTTTTGGAAAGCCCTCGAGATAAGCTACAAGATTATGCAATAAAAAGTAGGCAGTTCCATTTAAGAAATTGAAGGTGACCTTTATGTGACCTTCAAATGGCTATCCAAGGTCAAATTTTTGCTACCATCTTCTGTCCCTCTTGAAGTCAAGTAACTTTTATTTGAAAAGTTTTTTTGTAAAATTGCATATTTTTGAAATATTTCTCTGTTAAGATTAAAATGAATCACCCTGTATATAAAGTCCACGTAAGAATGTTTTGAATATTGCACCGTACAATAATAAGCACTGTCTATATGCAACCATGCATTGTTACACCGATCATTAATATATGAAAAGCCGGAGATATGCTAAAAGAGATAATTAAACGAATTAAAACCATGAAAGTGTTTCTCGTAAATATGTTGGATAAATATAAATGTTAATGATAGAAAGGCTCTCGGAAATAAAATCAAGATAATATTAAAAAAGCCAATGTGAGCCAACCCCGTTGTTGGGGCAAAATAACTTATTTATTAAAATACAATTACAAATATACAAGTGACTTAAACGTTTCGACTCTAATTTGGATAAATATGTTACAATATTATAACAAGTAACTGTGCGCGCACATCTATATACATGACGTCTTTGTTGAAAAAAAAGCAGCTCCCAATTGATCAAAGCATAATGCATAAAACGTTGACGGTAAATTGATGATTCTATATAAAGTCCACGTAAGAATGTTTTATGGGACATCCAATACAGCGTATCGGCAGCGGCGATATGGCCTGTATGTACAATTAAAGATCGCTATTATCGTTACTTAACCGTTTAAGTGATATTAGCTGACGCATCGGTTTGTTAACTCGTCGACACGGCAGGCGCACAATTCCGAAGGCACGTTCCGTTAGACGCGGAGAAACCATGGAAGAAAAAGGAAAAAAACAGCCGGGCCCGCAATCCGTCCGTACCGCGTGTACGCTCGCGAATTTCTATCCCCCTTCACGGGAATAATAAGTTGTAACGCATATACTATTTTGCGAGAGCGAAAGCTCGACTGCAGCTACACCAGTCACGCATGCGTTGTTGCAAAACCGGCGAAAGTAAAGATTCGCTTTCGTAGCCGTTTATTATAAGTCCGTCTCGCGGCGTGCGATATAATCTAATTAGAAAATTGTAGTGCAAAGAAATAACGTGACCGGTAAAATCGACGGCAGTAGCAGTCGAATTAGCGACGCCTGCGACACGCTGAATCGCCGTCTTCGAAGTTATTGCCTATTCCATTTCGATTCACGCGTTTCGCTACAATTGACTTAACGAGAACTTTCCAAAGTAGGCTATCGACGAAAAGTTTGCACGCTAATTTTCAGCAACAGATAACACAATTGCTATCGCGTAATGTCACGTAATACGAAATTAACGGCTCGAAAAAATAATGACAACAAAAACCTTAAAATGATTTCTGTAATATACTCGTGCGCAGTAGCTGCAGATAATTTTATATTAAAAATGAATAAATAGTTAGTGATATAAAGTGTTTATATACGAAATATATGATATATATCCAAATTATTCATTCTTTTAATTGTAACTCGAGAATTTATGTGTATTATAATATCACATTGTTATATCCATTTATTAATTTCCATTTATTTCGTTTTGGATCATCAAAATCCATTTATTTCATATTCCGAAATTCGTTTTTCCACGAAGCAGAATAAAATATTTCGGCGGATTTAAATGCGCACGCGCGCGTAGTGTTTTTCGTATATTAAATTATTTTTTGTCACGAAAATGCGATTTATTTAAAAAAATCTAAATCTGAATGCATAAAAAGCAGAGAACGCGGGCCGTTCGCGTTTGCGAGCGGCAAAACCCTACACACAGAATCACACAAACGGTCACACAGGTGCGAAGATTCGTTTAAGTGGTATGCCGCTGCGAGATCCCGCTGTCGCAATTAGCGCGGCTCTGCGACACGGACACGCATGTTTCAGAGAAAAATTGCGCTTTTTCATCCGCAGAGTAGCGTCATCGCCGTGAATTCACTTCGCCAAGCACGGTCACGAACTGCGGTACGGCGTAAAATCCGAGCTATTTTACCGCTTTGTATATTCGCAAACTCCTATTCTTACCGATAACTACAATCGTTTGTATTTTGGCAATGATTTTCTATATGTAAGAAATCGTTTATTATTTCTCATTTTCTGCCACTCACTGTTAAATATTAAAGGATCAAATTTAAACCAATTTCTTGGGTCATATTTGGTTATTTTTAACTTTTGTGTAAAAATTTATTATTTTCATTATAACACAAAATATGTGGTCAAAAAACAATCATATCAAATCAACCCATTTTTGTGGTTGAATTAGTTAGTTTTGACTTATGTGATAGTAAACCAAATTCGAGTTCGTTTTAACACATTCCTTGAGTTAAATTATTTAACTTAATTGTCCTAGTTCAATTAACAACATATTGCACTGTTAATTCCTTTGGGTTGCCACTGCTCCTACTCAATATGTCGTTAATTTAACTAAAATGATTAACATTTTGTTTTTTTTAACTACCATGTGTGACAAAATGACATATTTGTCATTAATTTAACTAAAACAAGGTGTCGAAATTAATGACATATTGAGTAGGAGCAGTGGCGATCTATACACTGTTAATTCCTTTGGGTCATTTTTTACTATTCTATAGGTCGCTACTGCTCCTACCCAATATGTCGTCACTTTAACTAAAACATTGGTTAACATTTAACCATGTGTGTGTCAAAATGACTACATTTGTCGTTAATTTAACTAAAACAAAGTGTCGAAATTAACAACATATTGAGTAGGAGCAGTGGCGACCTATAGAATAGTTAAAAATGACCCAAAGGAATTAACAGTGTAGAATAGTTCAAAATGACTCAAATTGAAGTTAATTTGACACTACAAATTTAACAGTGTGGGTAGGAGCAGTGGCGACCTATAGGAATGGTTATAAATGAACCCAAATTTGGTTCAATTTAACATTACAAAGAAGAGCCCAAAAATCGCCCGTTTCGTGGACATCGAGTTTTGATACGATTTTGGTGGTAAATGATTGTATATCATTAAACATTCATCCCCTAAAAATTTCGAATTGAGCATACCTTTTATTGCTGAGATAGGAAGGGTTAAAGTTGGTATTATTCACGAATAAAGGCGAGCGTGACGCAGCGCATTAGGAGCGTCCGTATAGAGCAAATATAGTAGGCCGTATCTTCATTTAAAAAAACTACTTAAAAAACGCATTAGCAATAGTACTTCCCGGGTAATTTGGAAAGCTATTGTAAATACTGTAATTTATATATATGATTATCACTGTGTAATTATATTACAAAACTTAATATTATGATAACAATTTTTTTAATGTTAAATTACTTATAAATATAAAAATTATTACTTATAAATATAACAATCATTAGGAAAAGAAAAGTTTTGTCATAATTTGACGGAAGATACGGCAAATAAAATGGCATATCCTTCATATTTAATTCTTCATATCTCAGTAATGAAAGGTATGCTCAATTTAAAATTTTTAGAGGATTGATGTTCCATGATGTACAATTATTTACCGCCGAAATCGACTCAAATTTCGATGTCCACAAAACGGGCGATTTTATGCCTGTTTTTGGGCTCACTCTTTAATAGTGCTAGGTGAGGATCTTACAAAAATCTCACGGAAGGTAAGCTACAGCGAGAGTTATGCCGAATTTCGCACGCCAGTGCGCGTGCAGGTAAACATGAACCAACCTTACATCGAGTTGGTCGTAATGCTCGACGAGTTACCCATTTAATAGGATTACTAGTTGCTCCTCTCTAGGTCACGCGGCATGAAGCCCGTGATAGGTATCTTTTAATCAGCAGGATCGACCTACACTGCAGATGAGCGTGTACGTATACGCACGCCCGCTTTCGTCGACGACGAAAATCAGTGATGCATCTCCCGCGTCCTAATGCACGGCGTACAATAGCGAATTTATGCCGCTTAAGTAAAGCCTTCTCACGCGCGCTCGCGCGTTGTTATTTCGAAACGATAGGCGAGCAAAGGTGCTATTATGCGAAAGAGAATGGCTTGTTTCCTCGGACGGGCTGGTAACACGCGCCACTCTCCATCGCGCGCGAAGAAAAGCCGAGATAAACGAAAGGAGCGCCGAAGGGAGGAAAGGAGTTTCCTTTCTTTGCAAACCGCGATAACACGACGCGGAAAAGAAACCGCGCACTCGTCGAGGAAACGATAACGATCGCCGGATCTTGCATGAAAACTGTTTGCGAAAGGATTGAAAGAATCCGGGAAATCAAGTCCGCTTGATGAAAGTCCGATAAGGCTCCGATACGTCACGAAATTTTTATTCATGACTAGATGGCTTGATACCCGTGCTTCGCTACGGTATTTAACTACTTTAAATCCATTTTGACTCCAATAAACTTTCCTTTCATTGCAATAAACAATTTAAATTTAGCATAACTATCCTATGTCAGGCAACACTCTGTAATTATTTATAATTCACCCCCGAATCTAGATTTGCTCCTTTAGGGGTTGATTAGAGCAAAATCCTGAATTATGTTTTTAAGCATTTGTATGGGTAACCTTTGTAAGCAAAAACCAAATCGATATCTCATCGGACTTAAGAGATATTGAGGAATCCGTGAAAACACATTTTACCCCTTTTCACCCCCTTAGGTATCGAATTTCTAAAAATCCCTTTTTAGTGGGTGCTTACGTCATGGAAAGAATACACTCCTCAAATTTCATGTTTTTAAATTTAGGGGTTTGGGTTGGGCGTTAATGAGTCAGTCAGGACATTTGTTTTTATATACAGAGTGTCAGAGACCACACGGAGAAAATTTTATATTAAAAATTGCTATGTATGGCAGTAGCTGTGGACCATTGCTGGAATTATAAATTATTTTTACTATGTTTCCCATATAGAATAATAAAAATAATTTATATAATTGCACCCATACACCCCTTTTAAAATGAAGGGAAGTGGTTTTTATCAAAAAACTCAAAAATTTAAATTTATTTTTTACCGTAAGTAAATCGGGTACTGTCTATCGAATGGTAAAATATTTTCATTTTCCGATACTGACCGGAAATGATACTGACCGAAGCTATCTAGATCGGAAGTCGAATTTTTTAAATGGAACATGGCACTCTTTATTGCAGATTCGGATTACAAGCAAAAAAATAAGAAACTTTTGTCTCAAACATTTTTTCTGAAAATGTTTTCATTAATCTTGAAATGATTTTGAAAGTGACGAAAAAATATATTTTAATTGCGTTTCTGGGTGAGTGAATGTTTGTTCAAACAAAGTATTTAAAATGAGTACTGTTCTCTACAATACAAGTATTTATTCTGCTTTGGAAGGAATTGTTTGCTCGAAGAATCTCATCGGCATGTAATGATTACAAAAAGTGCCATGTTCCATTTAAAAAATTCGACTTCCGATCCAGATAGCTCATTTCCGGTCAGTACCGAAAGATAAAAATATCACCATTCGATAGAGCGTATTCAATTTACTTATCAAAATTTTTGAGATTTTTGATTAAAAAACCTCTTCCCTTCATTTTAAAAGGAGTGTACGGGTGGTCTCAGACACTCTGTATATAGATTAGGGTGTCCGCTAATTTGGCAATTTTTAAAATTTTTATGGGACCTCCTCTAAATTTTTAGTCGGTAAAAAAAAAATTTTGGCCCTAAGTAAAACATAATACGATGAGTCTAAGTCTAAGGGTTCCCGCATTGACTTTGAAAATTCCTATTTAAAATACTATTAAAATTTGTAATCGATAAGTTAACAATGCAACTTCAAGCAATAAAAGTAATAAAACAAAAAAATTGACAAATTACAAAAATCTTAAAGAATTCCATCTTGGTGTGTGTATCAATCGATTGTTTATGAATGCAAATGTTATTATGTAAGATGACCATCAGCCTCCAAGTTTAGGTAAAAAAAAAAACAAAAACTGTAAGCACGATATGTTGCAAAGATTGAAAAAGATAAATTTCGGTTAAAACTCAATGTATTTTAAAAGTCGATGCCGGAACCCTTAGACTCATCGTATTATGTTTTACTTAGGACCAAAATTTTTCTTTTTTTATCGACTAAAAAGTTAGAGAAAGTCCCATAAGAAATTTAAAATTTGCCAAATTAATGGACACCCTAATACAGATATATCATCATGCGATACTTTGTTTTATTTACTCGTATTGTATCTGCATCGCAATCCCATCCGGATTGTCCACTCCTTGACAACAATCGAAGCGACAGAAATAATTTTAGGCGTCTTCTGATATACCAAACTGGTGGGGAAATCTCACAAAAATTGGTTTACTGTCTTGCAGGAAAAGATTTTACGCCATACCATCGACAGCTTCACGCCCGCATAAGCTCGAGATGATTCGTCAGGAATAGGGAAGTGGACGACTCTCCTTTCACTTAACTACATTTCCTCGCGCTGATTCATAGACACAACAAGGAGTTTCCTGATCGGTGGTACGTTCCGAACGATACGGTCTATCCTTCGCGAACGAGAGAAGATATTAAGAAAGTGAACTGCGAAATGAGAATTTTTGTTCCAGTCGTTCGCACGATGACGAGCGGAGGAAATAGAAGGCACTTCCTGTGCGGAAATTCGCGACCTTCAACGGAAGCCCGGGGGAAACCGCAGACGTTAAGGAACAGTCGAGGGAATAATTATGCTACACAAACGTTGAGATTCTACGAATAACAATGTGGAATAAATACTCCAGTACCTCCGATAATAATCTAAAAATAATCTCTCGGTAGCAAAATTTTTATCTAAAATCTCCATTCTAAAGCTTTAAATAAGTAATCAATAACGCCAAAGAAATTCTTCGGAGAATCGATCTAAATTTTTTTCTGTCCGTAAAAATGATAACGTGTGTACCAAGCGTTGTAAGTTTCACAAAGCGAACTCTGGCACTTATCCGAAGTATCAAAGGCGGAAATCTCAAAGTGTCACGCGGACGAGTAAAAGAATTTATCTCGAAATACACTTGGTCGACGGTGCACGAGATGCGCTTTGAAGCGTGAAAAAAAAGGAAGTGGACACGCGCGTCAGGTCGGCGCGCACGGAACGCGGATTATTTCTGGACATTCCCCGGAGGATCCGTTGCGAAAAATTCAGTTCCTGGTTGCGCTTAGTTTAGACGCGCGTTCCGGTGCACCGATCGCCCTAAAAGTAGAATCGTCGGGAAACTGACGGTCGCGCGATTGCAACCTTTTCTCTACGTATCGGCGCGTCGACAAAGTTCGTAGATCAATCTTCGGGTTTCATTAAACTTTTCGCGATCTATAATCGCGATTTACAAATCACAAATGTTGCATTAGGATTTAAGGAGCGTATACACATTTGTTATAAAATCATCCCTGCGATAACGCGTGGTTATTCTCGCAAGGTTCGCAGTCACAAACTTTATCGTTCATCGCAACACTTAAAAGAAAAAAAATTAAATATCATTTTTAAACAATATGATGATTGTTATAAATTTGATATTATAAATGTCCTTCCTTTAAATTTATTTTAGAAAGTCATTGCAGTATGTCGCTTATACAACTTCGCTTCGACCAAAGGACCGAAAGTTCCGGTTGCGATAGTATCCGCCTCGATTATAGACGCTAATTATTTCGACAGGAAATCGCGCGATATTGATTATGTCGACTCTAATTGCGGTAGAAAAAATATCCCAATTACGTAGAGTATGCGGTATCAACAGTACACGTACGGTATCTGCCTTCTGTTTTCTCGACGCGATATATCGACGCAACGCTCGGTTGGATATCGCGTATAACCGGTTACGTTGCGCAATCCTCGTCAACAATATACTTGGGCTCGTCAAGGTGCAATGAGTCACAAAAATATGAGATTGAACGGGAGAAAAAAAAATACACCCGATCCTGCCAGGATTCGAACCTGGAATCTTCTGATCCGTAGTCAGACGCGTTATCCGTTGCGCCACAGGACCAGCTGATTACGAAATAGTTTCAGACACTACATCTACGAATATAAAAATCGTTAAATATAAAAGAGAGACTGGTATATCTAACAGTCATATTGATATAACTATAAAAAAATAACATCACGGTACAAGTAATACTATTTTATATTTCGAGGTACGATACAAGTATTAATATAATAATAATATTTTATATTCTGAGTACGCTATCCTGAGATACGAAAAAAGATTCTGCTTTTTTATTGTATTTATTATATATTTTATGCATTATTTATTATATGACTAAATATTTTTAAAAATATTTGCCGTCTATCAAGTTTCATAAATTTTTCCAACATCAGAGCTATCATTGGAAAATGTTTTATTTATTTTGGAGCAATCATTAATATAATGCAAATAAAAATTAGATAGAATTAAGTGATCAAATGTCCTAGTTTTCAGGAACACATTCTTCTTTCTTACGGCTTTTTTAGACATCTTTATAGATTTTATCATTACGACCGTTTGACGTTTTGCGTTCGCCGTTAATGATTTAAATGTATCAACGCTTATAAACATTTGAAAACTCATAACCATTAACATCTCTGTTAATCAATTTTACATTATTTTCAGTATCACGGTTGTATAATCCCGAAAAAGGTAGCAAATCCATAAAACGAACAAAAATAAGAAACTATAATAAAAATAAAGAGGAAAGAGTCCAACCTTATCTTCTTTTGAAAAAGATATATGTTTCCTAATTAGTTCGTCGTATCATTCGTATAAAATCCAAGACGATAAATATCCGGGCATCCATTGCCATGTGGATGAATCACCTATTCTCGTCTTATTAAAGCAGACTTATCTATTTTTATCTTCAAATGCAAATTTTACGATAAAACATTCGATTCTCTGCCGGTCATCGTGGGAAGTCGCATTAGATCCTAGAAGACATCTGAAAGAATGACGTTAGCTTCAACGAGCGGCTCTACTCTGGTAATTTCATTATACTTGTGCAACATGCCTGGCGCGCAAACACCCGTCTCGCTCGTCCGTAAATCACAGGACGTCCTTTCCTTCGCAAGAAGCGGATATTTCACGGACACGTTGAATTGCAACGCGTTGTCGCGCGTCGATCTTTGGGCAAGCCGCTCGTTTTCGCGGCATGCAGCGCCGCGTAAAACGTCGTTCAATGCCGACGATGGCACGGCCAATCGTAAAAAGTTTCACATAAAAATTCCACGTGTATCTCCCGTGTCCTTAAAACCTCGCGAGGGAGCCTTTCTGCGTTCGATTAATTACGCGATCCTGGCATGTATATGTTAAAGGTGTGTCGAAAGACAATCAGATTTTTGGGTAATTTATTCTTGAAGCACCTTACTGTTAAATTTGTAATGTTAAATTGAACCAAATTTGGGTCATTTATAACCATTTCTATAGGTCGCTACTGCTCCTACCTAATATGTTGTTAATTTAACTAGAACAATCGAATTAAATAATTCAACTCAGCGATGTATTAAAATCTGACTTTAATTTGGTTTCCTATTTACTAGTCACATAAGTTAATGTAACTTTTATATGAGTCAAAAATAACCTATTGTTGACTATTTGACACACGTGAAAGTTAAAGAGATAACCAAATATAATTTAATCCAAGGAATTGGTTTAAATTTGATCCTTTAATATCTAACGGTGTATCCTCGATGCTGGTGTTAATTAATAATTAATAAATAAATTGATAAAAATATTAATATTAATTAATATATATTTATAAATAAATATATAATATTAATTAATAAATAAAAATATTAATATTAAATAAAGGTAATATATAAGGCTCACAACGATTTAAAAATTAAAATCAACGAAATCTAATATCAATTGATTTTATTCTATGATATTATTACTGGCACTAATATCTAGCCTGGCTCATAAAATCAACGAAATCTAATATCAAGTGATATAAAATCAATTGATTTTATTCTATGATATCATTACTGGCATTAATATCCAGCCTGGCTCAGTATGCCCTATTAGTTTTGAAAAATATTAATATTAATTAATAAAAATAAACTAAAGATATCGATAGTGAATTATCGAGGACTGGATGACGCAATTAATCCGTACGACAACAAACTGTTGCCTATACGTTGATTGCACTCTCCTGTGCAATGTCAAGAATATCTCGCACGAGGATGATGAGACGAAAGCCCGTTTTTGCGATATCGGAGATATAGGAAGATAATGCTTCTCGGCGCACTTCCGGGATGAGTGCACGAGTTGTACGCGGCATTGTCTCGCGATTCATCGTCGAGTATCGACGGGCTCGTGCCTGTTCCATACAGGTTCCTGAAGTTCTCGATAGCTGCGTTCGACGCGTGTCACGTTTTTTAACGAATGTCGTGTGCACCGCGACAACGGCAAATCAATACGCGACGATGTGATTTCCAGAGAAATCCCATCGCATAATGGAGAGGCAACGCGAGGGGGCCGAGCGAAGCGCAATTTCAATATTTATAGGATATTTAACCCGTCTCGATTATTTCCGTTTCTCGTTAAAGTTGCAAATTGGAACGAGGAGTCAAGGTAATAGATTGGCGCGTCCAATATATAACATTCCAACTTTTCCGACGGAAACTGAACTGCGTTTGTAATTATTTCCCTGGCGTTTCCGCCACGGCATCACCATGCCGCGTACCGAGCCGCGATACGTTGTCAAAGAGAAAAGTCGAGTTGTCCAACTCGAAGCTCAACCCGTTCTTTCTTTAAGATATCTAAGATCTGTTTTCTGTTCCTGAACTGCTGCACTAGTTCAGAGTTCATCTTTTTTACTCCACATTGAAAGGAAAAAGATAAACTCTAAACTAGTGCAGCAGTTCAGAAACAGAAAACAGACCCCTATTATAGCGGTGTTTACAATGAGATTTTAAGTCGTAAGACTTAACATATCGACCAATCACAGTTGAGCATTCTAAAAGTAAGACCGCAATTTTGATTGTGATTGGTCGATATGTTAAATCTTACGACTTAAAATCTCATTGTAGAAAGAGACATCGCTTAAACTTACTTCGTGATAGGATGGGGGGGAGGGAATCTTATAGATGCGTCAGCATCATTAGTATTAAAATTTATTACTCGTAGAGGACCACAATCGTATTGTTACTATGTATGGTTGATAACAAATAGAATAACATCACTGGCCAGGTGGGTTACAATTTATTACAAAGTTAAACTTACTGCGTTATAAGAATTATCTTATAACCTGCTTATAGAATAGCGAAACTCTGAAATAAAGGGGAAAAAGTTGGGTTTCTCTCCTCATTTTTCCTCAAGTAACTCACTCCTGGAGGAAAAGTCCACACACACACGGCGGGGAAACTACTGTAATTTCATAGTCTATACGACACAATCGTGCTTTACGTAAGATATTATCCGCGGGCGAAGTAGCGCGGAAACCTTCGCTTTTCGTCACACGAGTAAGCGCGCGCGGCGGCGCGGCGACGGCCAATATTTACGTCGGTGTGTCACGTTGACAGCGAGCACGGCTGACTCCGGCCCGTGCACGCTGCACAACACCGTGACGCGAAACGTCGCCGCGACGCGATGCGAAACGCGCGTATCGACGCGCGAACGGCTGGTCGACACTTACGATTAGCTGCGGGAGGTATCGCCCGTCGCTGTCACCCTGTCGTTGATCGCCCCGGAGACGGCACGGAGGGTGCTCGACGTCCGGTCGCGCTGGCCGCGAGAGACGCTCGGCGTCCGTTGAGGAGGGAAGAAAAATCGTGACGGGCCTCCCGGCGCGCCGATCCTGGCTTCCGCAGTCGCCGCGAGTCACGTGGATCACATTATCGCGCGCGTCCCGTTTTAGAAAGACGTGAGCGCGGTCGAAACGCGCTGCCATCCGCCGCGGACCGTCGTCGCACTCGCCATTTTGATTTACACTGACGGTTGTTCCGTCGCGGGCGGCAAGGTGTCCTGCGCGACGCGCAGCCTGCGCATGCGCGCGACAGGTGGCTGCCCGGGTATCATACCTTTCCTCGCTGCACAATGCCGCCGAAGACTTCGCATCCGCAGGTGGCGAGCGGTAAGGTGCGAATCTATCGTTCGATCTACTTTACCGACGGTGCCCGCAAGGCTCCGTCAGCCAGTGCCTTTTAACTCGCGATCTTCGATGCTCACGCACTCTTGAGGACACCCAACGCATTTATTATTGTTACGCGAAATGTAATAATTAGTTTTGGTGCTGAACCACAGCATGAAGAAACGATATGTTAAAATCAGGGTTGGGTAAGTTAATATTTTTTAAAACTAAATTAAGTTGAAATTTTAATAGCTTATAAAATTAATTTAATTACGTTAAAAGTTATATGTATAAACAAAAAACTAACTCAGTTAAAAGTTACGTTAAGATTAAATTAACTTAAGTTAAATTAAAAGTTAATTTAAAAATTTTGAAAAACATTATTTATATTAAATTAAAATGTCGTAATTTTTTAAAGTTATATCATTCAAAACAATTATAATATGGATTATCAAATAAAATTAATATTTTATTTGTAAATTAAGTTTATATAAAATAACAAAGAAATATATTGTTTTTATGTGGGATATATTTTTTCTTTCATATATATGGACTTTCCAAAAAAAGCGTAACTAATAAATCTTTCTAAAAAAACGTGTACTTTCTAAAAAAATGTAACTCTAAAAACCTTTCTAAAAAAGTGTATTATAAAAATTTATTTACTCAAAAATGTACATGAAATCAATGTAATTAGCCAAGTATTTTAAAACAATTTTCCCTTAAAAAATAACCTCTAAAAAATACAAAATCAAAACTAACAATAAATATGAAATCAATAATTAACTAGCAAAGTACTTTTTAGAAGAAATATATGTTGAAAATCTATTCAAAAATTATCTGATTAAAAGTAAATTTGTTAAAAATCTATTTAAAAATTATCTGTAAGTTAGGAATCACAATGATGCAAAAAACTTGGCGTGCCCGGGTCGCATTAATAAATTATATTCTTGTAAATATATATACATAACATATAATATATATAACACAGTGCGGAAATATAAAATATCCCTTTCTTTTTAATTGTTGTTTTTACATATTTATATTTCTATACAAATATTGTATTGTAAATCTTTCCATTAATTTATACAAATAATTTCTATACCGTAAAGCATTGGTGGACTATTGCTTCTTACTGTTAATACGACCCGGGCACGCCAAGTTTTTTGCATCATTGTAATTCCTAACTTACAGATAATTTGTAAAGAGATTTTTAACAAATTTACTTTTAATCAGATAATTTTTGAATAGATTTTCAACATATATTTCTCCTAAAAAGTACTTTGCTAGTTAATTATTAATTTCATATTTATTGTTAGTTTTGATTTTGTATTTTTTAGAGGTTATTTTTTAAGGGAAAATTGTTTTAAAATACTTGGCTAATTACATTGATTTCATGTACATTTTTGAGTAAATAAATTTTTATAATACACTTTTTTAGAAAGGTTTTTAGAGTTACATTTTTTTAGAAAAAGTACACGTTTTTAGAAAGATTTATTACAGTTACGCTTTTTTTGGAAAGTTCGATACCTACATATCTTTTATGTACTTGGCGTAAATTTTTTTCTTTTGTAAAGAGGTTTTGTTAGAAATCTCCCTCCTTTTTGTAAATTTAAAAAATTTTTAATGGTATAGAATTTAAATCTTTAAAAAATAAATACAAATTATTATTCTAAAAAAAATATGTATATACTCTTAGCATTTCAAAGATCAAAATATATCTAAATATAAAAAATTCTGCAAAAATTATCTTAGGATTTAAAATTATTTCTCAGGATTGACTGCACCAATCTTACTCAAACTGATCGCAATTGAAAGCTTGTACTCATATTATATGTATAATAAAAACGCCGTTACATTTCTAATTACGGCTTTAGTTCCTGATTAATTAAAACTCCACTAATTAAAAACTTACAATTAAAGTAAAAAATATATTCTGGCAATCTTACAGTAATATTGCTGCAAGGTAGCACTGCAACATACTAAGGCATTATATACATATATAAAGCCGGTTGTACAATGAGTCGTTAGTCGTTAATCAGAAGCAAATTGACCAACCATGGTGGAAAGAAAGTAAGGTGTGCTATTACGCACATTTCTGAACAGCCAATAAAATTTTGTTCCAGCGGCCGCCATTTTTTAGTGGCAAATTAAACTGACAT